>JBBMKA010017111.1:0-30553 GCA_037833695.1 Sechiopsis laciniata
AACCACTTTACATCATTGTGTCAATTTTCTCTATTCTCTACCTTTTACTTATTGTTTTGCATGATTTTACAAGGCTGGAAAATTTTTCCAACTTTGTTAATTGATTGGTTCATCAATCTTTGAGTCCCAAAATTAAAGAAACGAACGTCGTATGCTTAGGATATGTCCTCGGTGAATACTAGTTAATATTATAACAGTTGTCTTTACAGATGTTGAAGCTTATCAATTGCAGTTCACTTCATGTTTCAGTTATCTCTTTACCTCACTTTTCATTTTAATTTTTATAGGTTGGAGTTTGGACCACTTCATATACATTATCAATTAATACCTTTACGGCACAGCTTGTCCAATTGCGTGACTAATGCAATACATATTAGCTGATCACCTAATTTTGTACGATACACAACTTCAATTTAACCAACTCATTCACTTTGTTTTCACATCCAACTTTGTGAGGAAGAGTAATGTAGAACTCCATGTATCGCCAAGTTTATGGCTTTTATGATATAAGTTTGATTTTCTAATGAACACTTTTGTTTTCTATGTTATTTTGTTCGGGAATAATCTTGTAATTTTGACTTCGTTGTAGTGAGTTTCATTTCAATATGGAAAGTGTTGCTTCTGAGTTCTTGTTATAACAATGCATTATCAATTTTTATTTTTAAGATTTTAATTATTGGTTACATCTTCTAATATAATCATTTGTGTCATTGATTCTCTTACTGTTGCTAGCAAAAACTTATATCATATAAAAATAAATGGTGATTGGTGTGTAGGGATGTCCATTTTCCCCATGGGGCAGGGTCCCCGCAGGGACCCCCCTAACCGGGTGGGGAATCCCGATTTAGGTGGGGAACGGGGACGGGGACAGGGGAAAAATTCTCCATTGCCTAACCGAGATCGGGGATGGGTTTTTTTTTTTTAAATATATTTTTTCTTTATTTTATTCCTTTAATTTTCAAAAATATATATATATTTGTTGGTAAAATTATCTATGCAGATGAATATTTTTCTTTGATAATAACATTATAGGTGAAACATATAGATATTTGTTAAGAAAATCTAATTATTTGAAATTCTTATCCAAAAATGGTATGAAATTGTAAGAAGCCAATTTAATTAATGAATTCGTGAATCCTTAATTAAGGAATTAGTGGGAAAATAATTTTGGTAAGAAGCTAAAAATGGTATGAAATTGTAAGAGCGTTGTAGACCAAGTATTGTAATAGGGTTATAAATAGATTGCTTATTTCATTGGGGAAAATAGAGCAAGAGAGCATGTAAGAGCAAGAAAGCAAGAGAAAGTTTTAAAGAAAGAAGTAGAGAAATATAAATAAGAGGTTTAGAGAATTCCAAGTGTCTTGTCTCTCCAGTCACGAAGCAAAAGCCTTCGCGATTATTTTATTCGCATTTTATTCACTTTTCGTTATTAAATATCTTTCTTTAAAGATTCCAGGCCTTAAAAAAAAAATTTATTTAATGTGTGCCATCCATCTTCAAAATAGTAATTAAAAACTATCAAATAGATTATTAAAAGATGAGTAGATGATAAGGAAGAAGACTCCATTGGAATAGAGAGGAAGAACACCATTTGAACAAAAAATAGATGGAGGCTTTGTCTTGTGTTCCACATTTTACAATTTAGAAACATGTTCTATGTCACCAAAATCAAAAACTAATTAACCTAGACCAAATAATTGTATGAGTAAGGTTTAGTTTACTGTTTGTTAGGGATTGTGCCCTAAAGGCTTAATAGTTTGTATTTAAAGAACAAACATTTAATGTTATTGTTATATTTCAGTTATTAATAAATGTTATTATTTTTATTAATTACCCATTTAATATACAAACGTCGTTCAGCTTTATCGCATTAATTGGATTAATAGCAATATTTTCATGGTTATTTGGATGTCCACTTGGACAAGTATGTGAGACATACAAGCAGATCTAGTTCCAAGTTAATAACCTTAAACGTTTATAGTATATGGACTAATGTTGGGAGCCTAAGTCCTGGTGACACTGTTGGTACAACCTGCTTTGCAAAGGTTACAAACAACATGATCCTTGTTGTTCATGTGGAGACATGTGAGTGGGGGTGCCTATACAAAAAGGAGTTTTTGCATAAGACGGGACTAAAAGTTTTATAATCGATCTAGCAATTTCGTTATAGAATCGTATCAACTATTTCACTAAGGATGATCGTATGTCGATGTGATCTTAATCCTGAGTGGGTTGTGAACTGCCGCTTTATGAAAGCGTCATTTGATGTGCATGGGTGAGACCAACCAAATAGTGTTGGGTCAATAAGCCTCCCACATTGGGAATCTCCGTAGTGAGTGATTGGGAAAGCAACATCACAAGAAGGAATTCACGCCTTCCCAAAATTTGAGGAAGATGTAGAGTTGCTCCCTTAAGAACTGATTTTAGACCTTAGACAAAGGGATCTCGCCTCTTATTGGCCTGAGAGGACCTTGATTTATAGTTTGACTATAAACACTTGTTCACTAGAGGAATCAGTGACGCTTAAGGAGAAAGATGTGATCACAGGCATAGAACAGATTTCTTGTCCCAGCTGTGAATTACGAATAAGTTTGTGAAGGATCATATGACAGATGACCAATTATATTTGTGGACGTTAACTTATCCTATAGTGAGAGAGAGTTCAGCACAGGCCTTTAGTAGAATAAGCCTGATGTTAACGAATAGGGATTGAATCCCGTGTCGTTGTAGTTTTCAACCTATAGGTCCACCGGTTCTCGAGCTAACTCATACTTGTACACTGTTTTATTAGAGAGTGAGTTTGAAGAATTCAATTTCACTTATTAATTATGTGGGACATAACTTATAGGAGTATAAAGTTTAATTTATTAAACTTGCTAATTAATATATTGGATATATTAATTTAATATTTATCGAATAAATATTAATAAAGAAAAATTAATTTATTTGATAAATTAATTATAAATAATTCTTTAATTAAGAGATCACAGTAATTAATATGTGGAAATATTAGTTGGTTTAATAATTATTGGATAATTATTAAATGGAGAATTTTGATTAATATGTTGGACATATTAATTGAGATAATAATTATTGGATAATTATTAAAGTAGAGAATTAACATATTGGATATATTAGTTAGATATTTTTTTATAATATATTTGATATATTATGGAATTGAAATTTATTGGATAAATATCAATTAAAGTAAATAAAACAATATATGGAATTTCCGATAATTAAATGGGAATAATCAAATGGAAAAAATGCATAATGATTTGTCCCACATCGGAAAGTTCTAAGTTGGAACAATCATTCCTCTAATATAAATAGGAGGCCTTGGAGGTCTTCATTCTTATCCCACTTAGTTTCAGAGTAATGTTTTTCTCAAAGTTGAAACACCTCTCTAAAAGTTGAGATCTCTTCTCTCCTCCATAGTCAAATTATACTGACAAAGTTCTTAACTCCCTTCTCTAAAGGCTTCCCACCAAGCATTCAGTTGTAGCAAAGAAGCCATAGCTTGGAAGAGCGGAGGAGATCGTTCAAGATCGTCTACGGGGAATAGTCGATCCTACTCAACATAAAGGGCCGCCAGATTAGATTAGAGGCGACAATCAATGTAAGTTTTGTTTTTCAATAACATGTCAAATACCTAGGGTAGTGCATATAGATTAATCAAAGATAATTAATTGGATTAATTGTTGTGAAATTTTATTATTCACACGCTTCCGCTGCTCAAAATGCATGCTCCTACCTTATATTCCCAACACTATTGGTATTGCAACCAATTGTCCCACATAGGAAAAAGAGAGAAAAAATCATGAGTATAAATGGGAATATCACGACCCTTCATTGGTATGAGGCCTTTTAGGAGATACCCAAAAACAAAGTCATCATATAGATTAATCAAAGATAATTAATTGGATTAATTGTTGTGAAATTTTTATTATTCACACGCTGCTGCTCAAAATGCAACCAATTGTCCCACATAGGAAAAAGAGAGAAAAAAATCATGAGTATAAATGGGAATACCACGACCCTTCATTGGTATGAGGCCTTTTAGGAGATACCCAATTGATTTTTAAGATCGAACCCCTGACCATGGTGTTGAATTGGATAACCACCAAACAATGAAACCACTACGCCATCAACCCTATTGGTGAAAAGAATGGGTAATATAGAGAAACAATAAGTATGCAAATTATATCTAAAATGTAAAATAAATTAGAAAAACATTAAAAAATATAGGTTTAAATAGCATTTTGGTCCCTTGACTTTGAGATTTGTTTCATTTTGATCCATGGATTTTCAAATGTACAACTTTGGTCCCTAGACATTGTTGTTTGTCTAATTTTGGTCCCTTGATTTTCAAATATGCAAATTTGGTCCCTAGACCATCAAGAAAATTAACAAATGGTCCTTTTAGTCAAATGAATTTTTCTCACTCCTAAATTATCTTCTCTCTCTTCTATCTTTTATCATTTCTTTTCTAGAAGTTTTATCTCTCTTCAATCCAACTCTTGCCTTCTCTTGCCTTCTCTTTTCTTCCTTTTCTTCTTTCATTTTCTCTTCAATCCACCTCATCAAATTGTTTAACATGAGATATCATGTTGCGATGACCATTCTTTTTAAATAATCAATTTCCTACTTTGAATTGTTACTTTTTGTCTTTAAAATTTATAGTCTACCATGGAACCAAGAGGAAAATGAAAGAGAGAATGAAAGAAAAGAAAAAAAAAAAAAAAAAAAAAAAAAAAAGAGAGAGAGAGAAGAGAGGTTGATTAAAGAGAGATAAAAACTTCGAGAAAGAAAAATGATGGAAGATGAAAAGAGAAAAAATAATTTAGGAGTGAGAAAAAAATCATTTGACTAAAAGAACAATTTTTTAACTTTCTTGATAGTCTAGGGATCGAATTTGGACATTAAAAAGTTGAGAGATCAAAGCTGGACAAATATCAAAGTTCATGAACCAAAATTGAATATTTTAAAAGTCTAATGACTAAAATAGAACTAACCCCAAAAGTGAAGAACCAAAATGGTATTTTATCGATATATATATATATATATATATATTCCGATATCATTATTCACCATTGGTATATAGAAATACATTGATAGTCTATATTCGAAAAAACTCTTAATCATTGAGGAAGAACCGTGGTGGTTTTGAGAGGTTTTTTTTTTTTTTAGATTACAACAATTGTAAATAACGACAAGTTAATTAAAATTACAAAAAATAATCGCGCAAGCTTTCGCTTTATGATTGGAGAGACAAAACACTCACAAATTCTCTACAAACACTCTTCTGTATTTCTTTATCTCTTTCTCAATATCTTTCTCAACCCATTAATTCTTTAATTATAGTCATATTTACAACATTTAAACATATTAAAAATTACATTAAAGTTTATCCAAGAAAAATTAAGGATGGATGGATTTGAACTCATGACCACTTGATCATTTGGTGTACATTGATGCTGCTGAGCAACTATTTTTATTAGCGACAGTTTTGAGAGCTTTTGCCAATTGTTTAGACCATCATCGATATGCATTTTTCTTTTAGTTTAAGAACGAAAACTAAAACAAAATATTATTTAAGGAATCATTGATCTAATCATCGATCTCAAAATAGTAATTGATACTTTGTCTAATAAATTAGGTTTGAATTGACAACTTATACTTGATGATTATGCATTCAACTAGTAAATGGGTGCGAACAAGACATTATTTGACCAAAGCGAGAAACAAACAATATCATATAATTTGAAATAGTTATTCCATTATGGTATTAGAAATGATATTAAATAATGAATTATCTTGTCGCTTTGTTTTCCACTTTCTTATAATAATAATAACAAAGTTATATTGCTTACTGTTTTTGGCTGGTTTACGTCAAAGGACAGACGAACACAAACAAATTAAAAAGTTTTATTCATTATTTTTCCAACCATAATCAATATTCCCATGAAATTTTCTCATAAACCTTTGTCACTTTTTTATGTCTTCCCGCTTTTGCTTCGTGTTTTCTTTACTGCCTTTCGTTTATCATTTTTTCTTCTTCTTTTTAATTTTTTTTTTTTTTTGTACAATAATATTTAGGGTTCTTCGTCGGCAATACATGTTAATTGATTTCATGAAAGTTTTAAGAAAAAGAATTTTAAACAAAGACAATACATGTCAATTACTATAACCCTAAACCCTCTTTGATTTTAAATATTTATTTTGTACAAATTTGGGTGAGGGGATCAAGTCTTATATAGAGCACTACTATTCTCAAATAATTTGAGAGTCAAATACCGATTTTCAAGATCGAACTCGTCTGTAGAATTGAAATGGATTATCATTAAACAAGATAACTAACGCATCACTAACTCATTCGGTATTTGGATTTTAAATATTTATTTTTGTACTTGCTTAACTGGTTCTTATTCTTATTTTTTTCGTCCATATGAATGAGAAGAAGTGGTCTGGCTTCAGAGTGATATATTTGTGTGGATATGTATTAAGGCTCTGTGAAAATGGGTATTGAGATAAATATTGAGTGACGGCAAAGATAAATGGTCAAAAGAGAATAAAAACTAAAATTTAAGAGAAATAAAATAAAAAATAAAAATCAATATGAAAATTTAAAATCATGACCCTTCAATCATACAATTCTATAAATTCTACTTAGAGAATATTATTACTCTTAAATAAGATAAGAATTAAATATTAAAATTTTAAAATTCGTGAATCGTGATCGTGAAGTTAAATTAGACTACAATCAATCAAACCAAATTTTTTAAAAAATTATAAGACTTCTTAAATCTCGAAAATAACTCTAAATACACTGACTTTAAAAAATTTAGTAAATATAATCATGGTACTAATAAGTATTGTCACGTACTTTCTTATAATATTAGTATTAATTAATGTGTGTATAATATAATAATATTAAAACGTAATAATAATTTATATTGATACTAATAAATATTTATAATACAATATTAAAACGTATTAATAATCGTGACGTAAATATTTTAGAATTTACTTACCTTTGTAATTATATTACGAATATAATACCATTTCCATTTTTAAAAGAACATCTAAGAAAAAAAAAACTAGTTTTTCAAAAACAAAAATAGGAAAAGCAACTTAAAAGGAAAAATAAAAGTATTATCAAATCACCAAATAGTTTTTTTTTTTAATTGAATGAGAACGTCATGAAGTTTCCAGTAAGGTTTGAATACCATTTTGATCATATATCTTTTGGTTTTCGGTAAAACAAACAAATTGCCAAATAAGGTTTGAATCTCAGCAACCATCTAATTGCTTAAAACCATCCAGATGTAATCTCTGTCATCAAAATGATGAAGACACAAATCATCTTTTCATCAGCTGCATTTAAGCGATGAAAATATGGAGTTTTCTTCCAACTCATTACGTTCAAGATATTTCAAATTTCAGATCGATGGAATACTTTCTTTATGGAAGCTTTTGCTTAAATCGATATTTCCAAAAAGTGGAAGTTTGAACGAATTTGAAGGTGGCGGATATGGATTGAATGAAACGCTAGGATATTAGAAGAGCCTTACCAAGCCAAGAACCCTGGTGCTACTTTAGGAAAGTGTAATCTTATGGTGGCTTTGTGGTGTATTAAATCCAAGCATTTTGTAAACTATAGTATGAACTTTTATAACGGTCCGGGTTTTCATTTCAACTTTGCAGGTATGTTCTAGTTGTTATCTGAGTTGGTTGGGCCGTTAATTCCAGTTTTAGTCTTAGGGGTAATTTGGTAAATTCACCCATATAGCCTGTTTTTATGATTTAATAAGTTTCAGGGTTATATTCGTGATTTCAGGACAAAGGAAGCTAATTTTGCAATTTGGGTTTGAGTGCTATGGGGCCTAAAAGGGTTTGGATTTGATTGATTGAATTCATTCGCCGTTTCTTTTTATCGATTCATTCATAGGAAAAGCCAGAGAGAACTCTAGAGATCATCTTCTTTTTTCCCATCGATCTTCTTCTCCTCTTTCGATCGCCACCGACCTTCCCTTCTCCGCTGATCGTCGTTGTCGCAATCGATCACCACACAGCCACATGAGCCTAGCCAGTCGCGCCTCGCTCCCGCACGTACCACCCATTCGCTATTGCTGATCCACGTCCAGCCTCGGTCGACGCCGCTGCACTCACCCTTTCCCACGGCAGCATAGCAACACTACTTTGCCAGCCTACTCCCAACCTGTGCGCGAGTAGTCGCCCGCGCATCCCTACAGCCGCGCACACAACACTCCCGCATCACCACCCTTTGCATGCCTGCCGAACCTCTACATCTGCACGTCTCTAAGCTGTGGTGTCGTGCCTTGTTCCTCGTGTCAGTTCCGTTTAGGATATGCTTAAGTTACTATTTCCCTTAAGTTCCCTATTGGTTAGCTAAATAAGCTTTTAATGATTATTTGGTACCATTTGTATTTAGGTTGTGAGTTTTCTTGTGATTGGTTGTCTGCAGCTCGAGGAACACATAGTTATATTATTTTAGGTAAGGATTTCTTACTTTGGTTGTGTGGACCCTAAACAATTATCATTGATTGCATCTTATTACTTGTATACCATACTGACTTCGAGCATGTTTAGGTAGCTGCTCTGAATAGTTGTATGCTTGTTTGAATGTAAGTATGTCTAGGTAGCCATATCTATGGACCATGATAACCTATCTATTAGTATGTATCTAAGTCATGATTATCTATGCAGTAGTATCCTGATTAGGGTGACTTGATTATCTGCTTATTGAGCATGTTTGTGTGATCTGCCTAGGATTGAGCATGTAACACTCTTAGCATTTGTGTTGGTTAGGTTATAATCATCTAGAGGATCTGAGAGGATACGATGTAACATGTCGCCCTCTAACGCCTGAGGATGTGATGTAACATGCCACCCCCAGTTTAGCCTAAATTCTGGCCTGCTAGAGCGGGATTCTGATCATGATGCAAACTTGCCATGGGAGAATCCTTAGCTTCAGGTGATGGGTATGAACAGGCTGCCACAGTTGGGTGCGAAGGGCTTCCCACCAGCTGTGGATCAGTGGACTCCATTTGAGTCTTGTTAGGCATATGGGTGTTCAAACAACCCAACAATTTGTGTAACCCAAACAAACCTAACCCAATTTGACGAGTTTGGTTGGGTTAAATACATATTTAGGTTGGGTTGGGTTCAAAGTTATGAAATTTTCATGGGTTGGGTTGGGTCAAGGGTTAACCTAAAATTAACTCAACCCAACCCGACCAACCCGAATTTATTATTTAGTTTTTTTTTTTTACCTATAACATAATTATTATAATATTTAATTATTTAGATTATATGTATGTTTATTTTATTCAATTATTATTGTTCGAATTTTTATTTTCTAATATTTTTTTAATATTTTTTTAAGTCTTTATAATCTATATATCGTGATAAAAATATACTAAAATTATGTCATCTATTTTCTATTCGTTTTATGTTATATAGTTGAGATCTTCTATATGAACCATGATAGTAGGACTAATAGTGAGTGACTTTTGATTGAATATTTTTCATATTTAATATTTATATTTATTTCATCAACTAAATTTGATAATGATTGGAAATTGTTTATGTATAGGGTATGACTAATTTGATTAAAAAAAAAGTTTATATGTATAATGTATTGATGAACCCAATGACCCAACCCAACCCAACCCAAAAATATAAAAGTTAAGTTTGGTTGGTTTGTGTCTTTAATTGGGATGAGTTGGGTTGGAAACGAGACCAACCCAAAAATTTGGGTTGGGTTGAAAACCTTCTTCAACCCAACCCAACCCAACCTATGTACATCCCTACTTAAGCATGTGCAACTGGACCAGGGTAGTCTGCGTAGGCCTGCACTTACCCGGTTTACAGTAGCATGCGGTGTACGAGTACATGCTCTAGATGTTGAAAGGATGGCTCCCTCAGGCTAGTGTCATCAGTACACCATTCCTAGTGTGTCTAGAGTCGAACATTTGAGACGTTCCCTAAGTGTTCAGATTAGTGCGCTGAACCGATTGTTAGGTTGAGAGTCAGCATGCTCTCGTAAAATGGGGGTTATGTTGATAACTCAAGATTGGTTGGTTGGAATGTTTGTATTGCATGTAATACTAGGATGCTAGATGATGTGATGATTTGTGTATTGTACCTAAGTTAGGGATTCTTACTGAGTACCTTCGTACACACCCTTATATTCTGTGGTTTTCTACCAAGTAACTTGGGACCAACCGTAATGGCTAGAGGAGGAGCTGATGGATCATAGAAGTCTGTACGTTGTGTCAAATTTTTATTTGTACAGTTATGTTATTCAGCATGCTAGTCGGGGGTGTTTCACCTGACCATTCTTTATCATCGTATTTGAAAGTATTTTTTAATAAATCTCTGGTTAGAGGCTTAACTGTTATTTGATTTGTTTGTTTCGAACTATTTATCGTTTGAATAAAGAAATTTTGAAATTTCAATTATTTTGGTTTTAACTATCTTGAATCGAGTAAAAACCAGGTCTAAGACTGTTTTATAAGTTGAGTTCTTACAACTTTATGGTTAGAAATTGACATGCTTTCTTGTAATATCTTTTTACATGTTTAGCATGTCATATCAATATATTGTTTCTTTTTCCAAAAAGAATATCATTTTGTCCTTATCTCTTAAAACAAAATACCATTACCATTTTGCCATTGTCTCTTCAAAAAAAAAAAATAATAATAATCATTTTGTCCATATATTTAATTTGAATTTGGTTTTTTTAAGATTAAAATATTTCATTCTAATCTGTATTAAAAAAAAGCCTAAAATTGGTACTTAGAATAAGTTTTTTATTACTCTTTTTCTTTATAAATTTTAAAAATATATTCACATTTTTTTATTCTTTTTATTAAAAATTATTAACATTATTCAACCAATTTCAATTAATATTAGTTTCAAATTTTTCATAGAAACTAATTCAAAGTTTTTTTTCTTAGACATAGACACTAAAGTTCGATATTTGAAAATTCAAAAAAAAAAAAAAAAAAAAAAAATCAAATATAAGGACTAAAATGGTATTTTAACCAACAAATTATTTTTTAAGAGAATAATGAAAGCAACAGCTGCACCAACATAAGTGGATGTTCATAACCAAAAGATCAAGAATTCGAATCTTTCACCCGAATCATTGTTAAACTCAACAAAAATATCAAACAAGAAATAAAATAAATGAACTTAAATAACAACAACTTTTTTTTTCTCATTCTAAACTATATTTAATCTCCCATACTCATTGTTTGACTACTTTATAGAATTTTGTTAGGGCTAATTAGGAAAAAGAAAATAAACATCAAATGTCTACCCATTATCCCCATTTAAATCTATGTCTAAATTTAATATTCTATACTTTAGTAATTAAAGGATTATATTGTAAATGACATTTATACCCTTTTTATGTATTAATTTTTTTAATTGTTTGATATTCCCATCATAAATAGCACCTAACTAACTCCCTTAGAATCTGAATAATAAAAAAAGATTAAAATTATAACGTTCAGAATCAAAATATACAAAGTAAAAAATACGTTGAAGATTTAAATTAGGAAATTTAAAATCTCTCTCTAAATCCCTTCTAGCCATTTACATATGCATACGTGTGGCGACCTTGCTTGGTGGTTGAAATTTTTAATTCATATAAACAAAAATTAAGACCAAAATGAATGCTTACCGGACAAGAAGATATTATCATTATTTTGCAGGTGTAGAGTTTCACACTGTTTGAGTTTTGAGACCGTTTGGTGTCCTTGAGAAAACAACAAAGGGACAAAGCTAAAAATCTATCAATCTCCTCTTCGAAGAAGCACATTCGATTACATCCACCAGTGTGTCTGAGTTTCGTCCTCTTCTACGCCATAAGAGGCGAGCTTCCTTACCGTGTCTAATTTCTGTCCTCCGAGTGAGACTTCTCCCGCCAAGAAATTGGGTAAGTCTACATGATATCGTTCACGAACAAATGTCTGATTTATGCTCTCTCCAACTTCAAACTGTGGCAATCCAACTCTCTACATCTTCAAACTATGGCAATCCAACTCTCTACATCTTTAAACGGTGGCAGCCTGACTCTCTACATCTTCAAACCGTGGCTCAACTATGGCAGTTTAGATCTAAGTTTTTAATTCGTTTTGTGCCACCCCAATTAGTAAATTTAACTCAAATGTCACCGTTTTTAGCTCAAAAATTTAAACTTCCCTTTCTTTGGTAGAGTCATTAACAACCCTAATCGATGCTAAACAAGAACAACACAAAAGAAATCCAATGGATAATCTTTGCCATATTTGCCCAAGAGTGAAGCATTTTTACCCTTTCCCAAAACTATTTCAATGACTTTATAAGGAGAATCATCAAACTGGATGAAGAAGAAAAATTTTGAAACTAACAGACCCATCTTGATGAACAAACACTTGTGAGTTGTGGATCTCACTTGGAAAAAAAAAGAAAGAAAAAGAGTACATCTTGTACAATGAGGAGATTGCTGCAGCTTTTGATGGATGGAATCCTACCGTCAATCTTGAATTGCAGAGGAAGGATGAACGATCACTTGATTGCAATGATATGGGTGATGATCTTCTACGAATTATGATATGGCGAATTGTTAATGGAAAAGGATTTATCAACATACGAATTTTGTGTGGGTCGTTAAGCTATATATTTTTAAAAGTTTGATATCTTTTGTAATCAAATGATTTTTTTTTTATTGAATTTTAAATGAGAATTACTAATATTTGTATATAATATCTAATTTTTAAATAATAAAAAGTAAAAAAATCTAACGAGGAAATTGTTGAATGAAACAAGACTAGTCGGTGGGGGATTAAATCGGTTAGTTTGCAATAGAGAGGAAAGATGGATGAAGCTTTTATTTTTTTAACTCTAAATAAAAAGATTTGAGATAAAAGATATAATTTTTTAATCGTTTGAATTGGAATAGAAATAGAGGATATTGAGAGGTGGTTGTGGAGAATAAATAACCTCCATGATTTTAGTGATACCTTCCTAATTTTGGGCAAATTTAACCGCCGTATTCTCCTTACAAACCTCAAAAAAGAGGATGGTATAATGGGGAGGAAAAAATCCTTTCAATACCTCCAGATAAAAAAAAAAGACATGGAATTTAACATTTAGAAAGTGTAGATATCTCATAATTTATTTTCCCAAAACTAGACATTCCTTATCATTTCCCATTTTGTTAATTAATGTTTCTTCTTTAGAAATTTTAATTACTTCCTTAAAAAGTTTGGAGAATTTTTATGGTTTAACAACAATGTGATTGAGTAATTTGAATTCATAACCTCTCTGTCATAAAGATACTTATACCGTTTGAACTAATGCTTTTATTAACTAATTTAGAGAATGTTCTCGACAATGATTTCTATATTTTAAAAATCTAATTAATAACAATTAAGTTGAATATAACAAATCTCATATAGCGCAATCGGATTGGAGTGGCGCAGTGGTTGAAGACTTGAGCTTTGAGGGTATGCTCCCTCAAGGTCCCAGGTTCAAGACTCAACTATGACATTACTCCTTCGATGTCTTTGTTGTCTAGCCTAGGGACGGGCGTGGTTACCCTTGTTTAAAAAATATAGCGCAAACGGATTCTCACACAAGACTATATAAAAAAGGGGGAAGTTGAAGTTCTGTGAACCTCTACAAATCTGATCCTACAATAATTATTGGCATAGATGTCTTATTTTTAAAAACACGGAGGTATACATGTCTGGGAAATTTCATGACGGACACTGCCCGTCATCATATTAATTCTTCGATGACGAGCAGTGCCCATTACTACATCCACTTGACACCGTACATATCTAATGACGGGCTGCTTGACATTGTTTCAACCAGACATCTATTCTTTTCATTTTTGCGTGCTTTGCATTGTCGCTCAAAACAGTAAGCTTCTTTAATTAGGATTTTCGATTATCGCTCGCTTTGACCTGACATTCCATTCTCTCTCAAGCTAGAAGGCCTCTCACCATTTCTAATTTATTTGAGGTAATTTTCTCGGCTATTTGTGTTGTATTTTTACATTTTGAAGTGTACGGAATTTTCTCGGCTAGTATTGCTGGGATAGGTTATTGAAGGGACGGAAATTCATAGCGGCCTGCGAACTGAAACGACCGTCTGCCTCCTTCACTTCCATTGGCTCCAACGTGACAGTTTCATTGACTTTAAATGGCCGTCTCCCTAGTTGGTCGCTTCCATTCATCTTCTTCCAAATTTTATGCAATATCAACCACCGAATTTCAAATGGCCCCAAGACGACGAGCAAGAAAAGGGGTGAATGAGTATGCTAGAGCTACAACAACAAGGCGAGAAGGAATGGGTGAATCAACAATCCCGCCTAAGACCCTACACGACCAGTGCCGGTCATAAAAGAGAGAAATAGTCAATGATAGCTCCGGGAGTGCAAGCAGAAGCAAGAAAAATTGTTGAGCCCCAAGCATAAGCGAGAGAGGAAAGAAATGAAGGAGAAGCCATAGGGCGATGTCTGATGGTGTTGATAGATAGCACCGAAGAATCAGAAGGCACGGATGATGAAAGAGAACTTACAAATTCTAATGAAGAGAACAACATTGAAGCCTTAGACATGATTCTAGAAACATTGAGAAGAGAGAAAGAGGTCACTGAAATAGCCTGCCTCTAAAAAACAATTAAGGAAGAAAATGATAAGGAGGGCACTCGACCTTCAAGAAAAAAAGGGAAGGAGCAAGCCCAGGAAGCGATTGAGCCAAGAAGAACAAGGAAGCGGCCACGTGAGAATGAGGTAACGCCACCAAATGGAGTCAAGAAAGTAAAGGCAAACAAAAGCAAGAGTAAACTATTTTTCAAACAGACTCAGGCGTATTGGAAGTAAGTGAAGAAGAGGGAAAAAGAATTTTGCGAAGCACTTGAAAGCCTTGTCTCATTCCGTATCCGCCTCCTCGCACTCTTTGAGATTCTCAAAACATCCAAACTGGATGATACCACTTCCAACAACGCTTAAAGCTTTTCTCATATATGCTTTTCCAACGAGTTTAGTTTTCATTTTGTTACTTTAGTTATCATTTTTTTATTTTAGTTTTCATTTTGTTACGTTGTGTTTTTATTTCGAGAGATAAAGGTTTCTGATTTACAATTGTTATTATATATATTAGTACTTTTGGAATCACGTTATTGTGTTAGTGTTTTGTACTTTTGTGAGTTGTTCTTTCTGTTTCTATTTGTGATCTATCTCTTTCAGAATACATTTTCATTTTGTCTATCCTTCATTCCACAGGAAAGAACGGAAGTTCAAGGTTGCTATCAAATTTGCATTGAAGCAGATCTTCATTCCACAAGAAAACACAAGACGCTCCACAAGAAACTATCCAAGTTCTTGATGTTGTTTTGAGAACAAATCCATCCTTCAAGTTGATTTAACTTGCAACACTTTGTTCATTATTATGTTATTGAGTAATGTATGAAGGGGTTGTAATTTCATTTCATTATAAATTTATTAGGTATACAGTTGTGGGAAAGTCATCTCAGGCAGAAAAATACCAGGGGCCACAATTTAAAAAAAATATATTTTTCAATATTTAGTGACAAACACAAACAATGATAGTCATATTGTCCGAAAAACCTTTGATGATGGGAAATACCCGACATCAAATACTTTGTTTGTTGTCATCCTTATTTTAACCTGAAAACTACCCAATATTAAATACTTGTTATGTCGGGCAGTATCAATGACAGGCATGGCCCGTCATGAAACGCGCCCGTCAACGAAACGAAAAGATGTCACACTGTTTGATGTTGGGCAGGCGCCCGACATCGTATCTTAAAGATGTCGGTCCCTACCCGGCATCTTTTTCTTGTACTATCGTAGTGTATGCATGAATATTGAACTTCCAGGTATTTAATACGTCAACGATTACATACGATATAAAGATTATATTTTACGTTTTATAAAATTATATGGACTAAATTTTAACTTTCTCCAAATAAAAAAAACTAAATTCTAACTTTCTTCAAATTATAAAAATTAAACTCTAGTTGTTTAAAGTATGATGGTTAAACTTTAACTTTCTTCAAATTATAAGAACTAAATTTATATTTTATCCAATAACTTTAACTTTCTTCAAATCATACGATGTAAAGATTATATTTTACATTTTATAAAATTATATGGACTGAATTTTAACTTTCTCCAAATCAAGAAACTAAATTCTAACTTTCTTCAAATTATAAAAATTAAACTCTAGTTTTTTAAAGTATGATGGTTAAACTTTAACTTTCTTCAAATCATATGAACTAAATTTGTATTTTATCCAATAAAGTAGGACAAAAAAATTAGGTAAATGTTCTAGTGTTTTTGTCCTACCGTTTCAAATCACTGTCACGTTGACTTACAATCTAATATTCTAATGGATCTCTATTTTAGAGCAATTTTAGATATCTATTTGAAATTTTAAAAATAAATTTTCAATTTGGAAGAATATGAGTTTTTTTTTTTTTTTTTAAAAAAAACTAGTCTAAATTTTATTAGATGAGCTAAATTTTACCTTAAAATTTATGGATTTTTTATGAATAAGCAAAATTGGAAAAATATTTTTAAAAAAAATTAACAATCATAGTCATAAGTATTAATAATTATACGGTATTATTAATGCATAATATTATATCAATATACAATACTGTACTAATAACATATAATATTGTATTAATAATACATAATAATGTATTACTAATACCAAATAATGTATTAATAATAAAATAATACTGTATTATGAGTATTAATAATACCGTATTTATGACTATGGATATATATATTTTCAAAATTGACTAGATTTGTAATTGTTTTGTTAGAATAGGTTATCTATTACAATTTCCCTAAAATTTAATGTTATCAAATTGATCTTGCATATTTATTTTTCTCCTGAAGTTATACTAGAATAACCGATATATATTTATTAAAAAAAAAGAAAAAACTCAAGTTCAATAAATTGGTACGTCGGGATTTAAACTTCTTTGTTGAAAGTATATATCAATTACATTAAGTTAGATTCATTTTTTAAAACACCATAACATTCAACCAAACACAACCACACCATTACAATCGATCTCCAAAACAGAGCCAATGTCAAAGGCAAGATTCCTGTTCCAAAAAAAGGACTCAGCCTCAACATCAAGGCAAAAATCCATCCAACCAAAACCATCAACTGAAGCTTTCTTAGCTAACAAATCAGCTACCTTGTTACAAAGCCTATTACAATAAGAAACTTTTTCAATGCCAAGAAAAGCAATTAAATGCCTAATATCAACAACTAAATTATTGAATTCATAGATATCTGGGGAGTCGTCAACAAATGCTTTTACTGCATTTAAGGCATCGAACTCCACCAAAATTGGGAGTAAAAAAAAAACTTTGCACCTCTTTCAAATGCTTCAGCCCTTCCCTCAAAGCGATCCCTTTAAGAAACTTGACTGACTGACTCACTACATTTACTTTCCACCTCATCAGCTTGGGATACCCTTTCCAGTCACCAACCACCCACCTAATGCCTCATTTACTCGAGCTAGGGTTCATAAAAGCATCCACTTTCAATTTCCACATGCCTTTGGGAGGAGCAATCTATTTAACAACAACAATTAATCTAAGAGAGCCCTTGGAACCAACACCTGCACGAAGGAGAATATGAGCATTAATAGATTTTTCAATAATATTAACGAGATTATGGAACTTCAGGTCCACTTTGCCATTAATTCTTTGGTTCCTAAAGTTCCATAAGCTCTAAATAACTATAATTCCTATAAACCTCTCCTCTTTAGGAATTTTATCGCAAAAGCACTTCCAAAAATCCACACCTTTCTAAACCCTCTTAAAAATACTGTCTAAACTCAGAAAACCAAGGAAAAATATGCTTCCAAGTGTGAATTGCAATTTTACACTCCTTAATAATATGCATATTTGACCCCCCCGAAAAAATATTGCATTTAGTTGAGATGGTATTAGCAAGAACACTTCAAGCGCCCACTTTGACTTTGGGAGAAACATCCACATTCCAAAAACTTTTTCAGATACTCGACGTAATTTTGGAATCTGATGAGGACTTCTCCTTGGAATCACCCAACCTAGACCCAACATGATAAGCACTTTTCACCAAAAAAGCCTCATTCTCACTAACACTCCAAATCACTTCATCCGGCACATCGAACTAACTTGGAGGAATATGTAAAATGAGATCCGCACCATCTTTACAAAAAATGCTCTCAATCAACTCTACATTCCACTTTCTATTATTCAACAATAATTCTGCCACACTCTTATCCTTCCAATCCTCCCTCATCCCGACAACATGAGGGCTACCAATCCTATTGAGCTAAGGCTCTCTGCCAATGGTAATACACCTTCCATTCCCAACCTTCCACCTATACCCCTTATGAAACAATTCCCGACCCCACAATATACTTCTACAAGCAAGAGAAGGACAATTACCCAGAGGGGCCGACAAAAAGTCTCCATTGACGAAGTCTTACCCAATAAATGAGCCAAAAAAACTATAACGATTTCTAAGGATACGCCAACTATGTTTGGCCAACAGAATTTGGTTAAACGGATTCAAATTTCTAAACCCCATCCGCCCCGCCTCCTTGCTCTTACTCAACTTATGCCAACTCATCCAATGGACCTTTCTACAATTCAACTCCTCCCCCCACCAAAATTTAGCACATAAGCTTTGAAGGTCCTCATTGAATGACTTGGTCAACTGAAAATAGCTCATTATATAAGTTGAGATCGCCTGACCAACGACCTTTATCATCACTTCCTTCCCCCCTCTTGACAACAACTTGTCCTTCTACCCTTGAAGACACTTCTCCAATCTACTTCTAACAGATTGAAATAAAAGCTTTCTTATTCCTACTATTTTGCGAAGGCATGCCAAGGTGGACCCCAAGGTTCTCATTGACTTTGATACCCAACACATTACTGAGAGCCACCTGCCTCACTACCCCTAATATTTCTACTGAATATGATGGACGACTTCTCAAAATTGACCATTTGGCCAGAAGTTTTTTCATAACAATTAAGAATATCCTTAGTTTTTAAACAAACCTCTATCTTAACCCTGAAAAAAAAAAGTAAACTATCATCAGCAAAGAATAAATGAGAAACAACAAGACAATGGTTATTATTTTTAAAGCTCTTAAAATTATTCAACTCCTCTACTTTCTTAAGATGCATAGACAACCCCTCAGCACAGATTAGAAAAAGATAAGGGGAAAGAGGATTACCCTGCCTCAAACCTCTATGCGAACAAATATCCCCATATGGAGTGCCATTTACCATCACCGCATACTTGACCGAAGAAATACACCTCTTAATGAGATCAATCCACTTCTGGCTAAAACTCAATTTATTCATCATAGCAAGAATAAAACTCCACTCCACTCTGTCATAAGCCTTACTCATATCAAATTTGAACGTTGCCCACTCAACCTTGCCAGATTTTCTCTTATGAATAGAATGTATGCACACAAAGCCCAAGACAAAATTATTGGTGAAAAGCCTCCCAGGAACAAAACCAGCTTTTCAGCCTATTAGACATCGCTTTTGAAATAATTTTATACAGTGTATCGATAGACTAATAGCGCGAATGTCTTCCATTCTTTTAGCATTATGGACCTTGAGTTAGAATCTTTTTGTTAAATAAAAGATAAAAATAAAATCTCATCATGTATATAAAGTTTGAATCCCACTTTTTCCTAATATTGTTAAATTAAAGAAAACTGATAAAGTTTTAAAACTTAATGTGTTAAGAGTGTTAGACACAATGGACTTTAAGTTAGTATATTGATAGTTTATATAATTTATGATTAGGTTTATAATGGTGAGAGTTGCTACAATGTAGTCTCTACTCTTTCTTCTTCCTCAGCCTATCTCTATTTTTCTTACTCTTCATCAATGGTGCCCATCTCTAAGCTTAATAATAATAGAGTTTTGGAGCCAACATAAGCAATAATTGAATATTATTATATGACTACGAGCGAGGTCATTGATTCAAAATTTCGAATCTTCTCAACTTCAATTATGGTTGAATTAAAAAATGATATAAAATGATACTAAAGTTGCACTTTTGTTTATTATTTATTTGATGATGAATTTTACGCTTTCACGTTTTTTAAGTTAATGGATGTTCGAGATTTTCAAACATTTTTTAAATTGAAATAATGGATGATTACAATGGTGACCTAAAGTAAAAATGTTCAATTCAGGTGAAATGGAAAGTCATGTTAAAAATTGACGTAGTCTTACAAACTCATGATTTCTCTAACTCATGTTTTCCACAAATTATTTTCCCAAGAAAACAATTTAAAATAATCTTAAAAAAAGACAAAATCATTTTCACTTTCATTCTTGTAGGTTTGTTTTTGTCGGTTGGTTAAATTGTCTTTTAAAAGGTTGGCTTTTAATATATTTTAGGGAAAATTACATTTTTGGTATCTAGATTTTGAGCTTAGTAGTTTTAGTTTGGTCCCTACGTTTACATTTTAATAATGTTCATTTTTAGTCTCTAAATTTGAAATTTAATTTCAATTTGGTCTCTATGTTTCAAAATAGAACACTTTTAAGTTTAACATTTCAATAATGATAACTTTTAGTGCTTACGTATTTTTTAGTTTACTTTTGTATTATTTTTTAAAAAAATTAAATTCATGTTAAAATTAAACTAATCATTTCATCAATGTATTAATATTTAAAATTGGTTTATTCAATTTTCTACTAAAAAGAAAGAAAAAAGATTTTTTTTTTTTTTTTTTTTATGTTAGTTTTATCTGATCAAAAAGTAACTAAATGATTTCTTTTCTTTTACCATGCTTTCCTTTTTAGTTAAGATTCTCATTATAAGCCAATAATAGATAGGTTGGGGTCTAATTTATATTAGGCACTAATAGAAGTGAACATAGGGCAAAAGAATGAATTTTATTGATAATACCCATGGTGTATTTAGACACTTGAAAAGATAACAAATAGATGGTTGAATTAACAGTTTGATTAAATAACAAACTCAACAATATGTAAGTATCTCTAATACTCCCCCTCAAGATGGAGTGTGGATGTCTAAGACGCCCATCTTGGACAGTAAGTCAAATAGGGTATGGGCATAGAGAGCCTTAGTGTAGATGTCTGCGAGCTGGTTGTGAGTCGGTATTGGAAGAAAACGGAGAAATCCATCTTGTAACCGATCCCGAACGAAGTGGCAGTCGAGCTCTATTTGCTTGGTCCGTTCATGAAATATCAGGTTTGATGCAATGTGGATAGCTGCTTGATTATCACAGTACAATAAGGCTTGTGTTATCGGGATCTTTAGGTCTTGTAGTAGTGACGTTAGCCAAACCAATTCGTAGGATGCTAAGGCAAGAGCATGATATTCCGCTTCAGCTAATGAACGTGATATGGTTGTCTGCTTTTTAGATTTCCATGAGACCACGAAATCTCCTAGAAATATGCAATAACCAGTTGCCGATCGCCGGGTGTCCGGCCAAGCAGCCCAATCGGAATCAACAAAGCCTTTTAGACGAAGGGAAGAAGATGCTTTTAGTAGCAGTCCTTGTCTAGGTGCTGATTTCACATACCGAATGAGATAGTAAACTGCTGCAAGGTGTTCTTTGTTAGGATTGGAGACGAATTGGCTAGTCTATTGATAGAGAAGGAGATGTCGGGCCGAGTGATGGTCAAGTAGAGAAGCTTATTCCGTGGATCCATGGGAATATGCTCTGGTTTGGATCCAAGTAAACCAGCTTCTTCAATTAGTTATAAGGCATAATGTCTTTGTGACAGAAAAATGTTGTGGGAGGACCTTGCAAATTCAATACCAAGAAAGTATTTTAGAGAGCCTAGGTCTTTAAGATTGAAGCATTTGTTGAGAAGGATTTTTAAATGCTCAAGGGCTTCTATGGAAGCGCCAGTAAGGATGATATCGTCTACATAGACGAGGAGAGCAGTAAAGGACGAACCATTTCCCTTGACAAAGAGGGAATAATCAGATTTGGATTGAGTGAAACCCAAAGATAACAAGGCATCACTAAATTTGGCAAACCATTGTCTTGAGGCCTGTTTCAAACCATAGATTGACTTGTTAAGCTTGCAAACAAGTCTCTCCCCCTGACTTTGAGCAACACTTTGTGTTTGATATCCCAAAGGTAGATCCATGTATACTTCCTCGTGTAAGTCCCCATAAGGAAGGCATTGTTAATGTCAAGTTGCATAAGAGGCCAGTTAGAAGAGACCGCAAGGGTTAACAGGATGCGGACTATAATGAGCGTAGCAACGGGGGAAAAGGTATCGATGTAATCCAATCTCTTTTGTTAAGTATATCCCTTTGCAACCAATCGAGCCTTATATCTTTCAATGGACCCATCAGCTTTGTGTTTCACCTTATACACCCATTTACAACCAATTGAATGCTTGAAGGAAGGCAATGGAACAATTGTCCAAGTGTGATTTTCCTCCATGGCTTGGATTTCAGGTTCCATAACTTTGTTCCAATGGTCATAAGCAGCAGATTGGAGATAGAAACGTGGTTCAAACTGAATATAAACTTGTGATGTGAAGGCCTGGTGTGTAGGGGATAAGTTTTAGTAAGAGAGGAATTGGTAAATTGGATATTTGGTGTTGGTATGTGGTAAGGTTTGTTGAGATATAAGGCTGCAATGGTATTGTTGTAAGTAGCTTGGTGGTTTGGTGGTTCAGAGAGAACAGCAAGGCAAAGGTATACTGAGAGATGTGTCTACTAGTGGGGTTTCATGGTCGGGGGTTGAAGGCTCAGGTACAATGATTGGAGGTGTGGGAATGGTCAAGTCTGGTGGGGATATTGAATCTGGTAGTACTTCATTAGAGACTGAATGAGGTTCATGAGGAATGGTTATTGATGGAGTTATTTGGGAAGAGGGTTGTGGGGTGAAAGTGGTTTGTAGGTCTACATCAAGAGGTATGCCATATGGCTGAGGTAGCACTATATCAGAAAGTGGGTCAAGGGGACATGAGTCATTCTGTTGGTCTGCAAAGGAAAACTCAGTTTCATAAAACCGCATGTCTCGAGAATTAAAAAAGACACATTTGGCAGGGTCATAGAGCCTATAAGCTTTCATACCAACTCGATAGCCCATGAAAACACAAGGTGTGGCCCTTGGAGAGAACTTGTCTTGTTGAGGTAGTTGAGTAGATACATAGCATAACCAGCCGAAAACCTTGAGACATGAATAATCCGGTGGAAATCCATTCAATAACTGATAAGGAAACTTTCAATCTAGGATTTTGGATGGAGTCAGGTTAATCAAATGAGTGGCAGTTAATATGCATTCAGGCCAAAATTCTAAAGGAATGTGTAACTGGAAACAAAGCACACGAGCCACATTTAAGAGATGTTGGTGTTTACGCTCTATAACAGAGTTCTGTTCAGGGCGTCCAACACATGAATACTGATGGATAACACCTTTTTCTTTTAAAAAAAAGTGTCGAAAGATAATTTCGGAGCATTTTCAGAGCAAAACCCTTTTATAGTCTTTCCATATTGAGTGAAGACAAATTGAAAGAACTGAGGTACAATAGTTAGGACGTCTGACTTTTTCTTTAACATGAAAATCCAAGTGAAGCGCGTAGAATCATCGACAATTGTTAAAAAATATTTATAGCCAGTACTAGATACAATATGAAATGGTCCCCAGACATCAGCATGGATTAGATCAAAAGATTCAGAAGTCATTGTATTATTTGAAACAAAGGGAAGCCATGTTGGCTTGGCTAGAGGGAAAATTTTACAATGAAAATCACAAAATGAATCCTTAGACTTGACATTCAAACTATCTTGTAAAATTTATAAATGACTAAGAGATGAATGCCCGAGGCAAAAGTGCCATATACTTGCAGAATCTTGATGAACTCAAGCAACTAAGCTAGTAGCTTATGTGTTGAGAATGTAAAGTCCTCATCTAAGATCACCCTTTCCAATCGTCCTTAAAGTGTGCCTTTCCTGAAGTATACCATGATTCATGTTCAAATAGAGCAGTAATCAAGGTGTCCTTGGTGAGTGAACTAATAGAAATCAAGTTGTACTCGAACTGAGGGACAAACAAAACATGCAGAAGATGCAAAATTCCAAATAACACAACAATACCAGAAAACTCAACTTTAATTCTAACACTATTAGGGAGCACAACAACAGTGTTAAAGGGCGAAAGAGAAGAGAAAACAGATCTATCATAGCATATATGTGCAGCTGCTCCCGAATCTAATATCCAACTAGTCATCACATACTGTTCAATACCTGTGAATGCAGCAAGTTCGATATGATTAGAAGTCGAATGCAGGCGACTCTGAAGTTGGGCCATGATATTTTGGCATTGAGAAAGAGCATCTGCAGTCAAAAGCGGCTTCACTGTGACCAAGATTCTGAATAGCAAAATTGTTGACTGAAGTTGGAGGATCTTTAGGTGTATCAGTGGTTCTTGGAGCATATTTGGAACAAAAACCGGGGGGATACCATAAAGTTTGTAGCATTTACCAACAGTGTGATCAAGCAAATCAATGCATACAAACGGGCTGATTTTTACGTAGGCGAGATGATCCTGAAGTCGTATTAGCGATAGCGAGGGTAATTGCAGGGAGTCGAGCAATGATATACGTTGATCGTTGTTCTTCTTCTTGGATTATAAGAGCAAAAGCTTTGCTCATTGAAGGAAGAGGGTCCATGAGTAGAATCTGCGATCGGACAGGACCATACGATTCATTCAAACCCATCAAAAAGCTCAAAGGAATTCTTACTGTGAATGCTCTTCGATCGCCTTAAGTCTGCCGCAAGAATAAGAAGGGGATGGACGATAAGTGAGCAGTTCATCCCAGATAGATTTCAACCGCGCAAAATAGGCTGTGACAATCTGTTGATTGTGGGCAACATTGGCCAAATCTCGGCGTAAATGGAAAATACAAGGTCCATTTTTCTTTTGGAATCGGTCATGGAGATCTTTCCATATCTCCCGCGTAGATTCATTGAACAAGATTGAAGAAGAAATACCTTTGGACACTAAATTGAGAATCCAGGAAATGACGACATTATTACATCGAATCTAAGAAGGGAGAAGATCACCGGCGGGTAGCCCGAGCATTCCGTCAACAAAGCCCAACTTATTTCGAATGGAAAGCACTAGGTTCATCGATCGCTTCCAAGAAGCGTAGTTGGAATCGAATAAGAGTTCAGAAACGATTACCACTGTGGATGTGTCCGTGGGAAGAAGAAGATAGGGACTAGGCACGACATTAGTGGATAACAGAAAGGAGTAGGAGTAAGATTGAAACTGTTGGGATGAAAACAAAGTATCCCACATTGGTTAGATGAGGAGAAGATCACGAGTATGTAAGTTATGACAACCATCTCCATTGATATGAGACCTTTTAGGAGAAGCCCAAAAACAAAGCCATGAGGATCTAGGCCCAAAATGGACAATATCATATAATGTAGAGATTCGGACAGGATTGTCATTTTTATAAAAAACCTGGAGCAAGAACAGAGCTTTGAAAAGCCTCTATAATCATGGTGAAGAGAAGAAGAAAATCGCGTTTTAGGGAAAGAGAAGTTGGAGAAGAATGCGCTGGAAGCTTTTAGACTACTGATACCATAATAAAAGTGAAAATAGGGCAAAAGAATGAATTTTATTGATAATACCCATGGTGTATTTATACACTTGAAAAGATAACAAATAGGTGGTTGAATTAACAGTTTGACTCAACAATATGTAACTATCTCTAATAGGCACATATGTTTCAAAATTGAATAATTTTACTCACGAAATTTTAATAAAATTCAATAATACTCAATTTTAATCATTCAGATAAGAAAATCGCTAGAAATATAATGTATGTTGACTAAACTAATTTTAAATTTGAATATATTGATAAATTAATTATTTTTCTTTTAACGTGAATTTAATATTTTTTTAAAAAAAAATAAACTTAAAAAACACACCATGACTAAAAAATGTATTTCAAAATATTGGAATCAAACTGAAACAAAACTCCAAACCTAGGGACCAAAAGTGAACATTATTGAAATGTAAAGGGTAAAAATGTTTAATTTTAAAATATATAGACCAAAAGTGAACATTATTGAAATGTCAGAGATAAAAATGTTTGTTTTTTAAATATATGGACCAAACTGAAACTAAATCCCAAAACTAGGAATTTTCAAAAAAAAAAAAAAAAAAAAATCCCAAAAGTAGGAACTAAAGGAAGTATTTTTTCCCTATATTTGAAACTACATATAAATTTACAAATACTGAATTGATGAGTGACGCGATTGGTTATCTAATTTGGTGTAAATCTATTTTCACTCCACGATTACGGGTTTCATCCCTCGAATCGGGACCACAGTATTAACCCTACATGTTTCATATTTTTTTTTTCTTATAAAATACCTCATTATTTTCCCACAAAATCCTGGGTCAATGCTCAAGGAAATATAAACTATAGTGGGGAGGCCATTATTCCTTATTAGTAGTTATTTTTATGTTATTTTAATAAAGCTTAAAGATCTAGGGAATATTTTGATCGGAAGAAACAGGTTTAGATTCTCCCGAAATTCTAATTGATCGTTTAAAATTGGAAAAAATAATAAGAATAAATATAAAAAAAAAAATCACAAAAAAAAAAAAAAAAAGTTCGAGCATCTTCGAATTTCACCCCAACCATAGCAACATAATTATCTACCCTTCATTTAATATTGCAAGTCAAAGGCAAACCATAATTTCTATAGAGAATTTTACAATAATTAGGATTTATCCTTACTTTAGAAGACACAAGTTCCAATTCCCAAATATTATGTTCCAAGAAAAATATAGAAAAAGAGAAAAGCTTAAGCCAATAAAGTTTTGACAAGTCACCATAATCCTACATCATTGAAATGATTTTGTTTTCTATAAATAGATCATTAAAATGACCAACTACAGTTCATTCCATTCATTATTTTTAGAAAACATACTAGAAAAACTTAACAAATTATCAAATCAATAAAATATTTATAAGTACGGTAAATTTTAAAAAAAATTAAAAAATATAATCATTTATATTATTAAGTATTGTAACATGCTTTTTTTATAATAATACAATATTAAAAAATATTAATGATTAATACTAATATTAACGAGTGTTTATAATATAGTATTATTACGTATTACATTTATAAATATAAATATTTTAAAATTTACTTACATTTATAATTAATTTGTGAAAAGAGTTAATCGAATATAATTTCTCTGTTACAAATAAGGAGGGGTACGGCAGTGGTATTATAGTAAGTTGTGGATGGGACTATCCAGATGCTGAACAACCCGAAAACTCTATGCCGATAGAAAGTATTTTGCAAAGAGACTCTTTTACGAAAAAGATAACAAAATCCCAAATCCAAGAGACTCCCGCAATTATCAACGCAGCGCAATAAGTGTTGAACAAACACTATGATTCATTATATAAGTTCCATAGTTGGAGATGTTCAATGACAACCTGTCTTCTAACTCCATGGTAAGCGAAAAGACTTTTCTAGAAGTAATAGTTTCCTACAGGAATTTGAAGTTTCGCTCCCTCTAAGACCGAGGACACATTGGCCCGACTCTCCATTGCAATATTGAGATACATCGGAGGAATAAAGACACAATTGAAATATGTCTACAAATTAATGTGACAAGCCCATCTTGAATTAGGAACCTTGAGAAAAGTATACCTGCCACTCATCGGGGACTCTTAACTAAGTCATAGTTCAACAATTTGAAGTCTTCTTTTTAATTTACTCTCATTTCAAAATTGAATGATCATCATATACATCAAAAGTGAAAATTTATTTTTAGCCAAAAAGGAGTAGTAGTCCACTGACATCATGTATAACATGATAACTAGTTGGTTACAGGTTCGAGTTTTAAATGTAGTTAAATAAAAATAAAATAAAATAAAATTTGGAAGAAAAACTTGCACATTCCTATTAGTCCATGGCTCTACCTTTGAATATCTAAACTAATAAACTCAATTAACAACAATGATATAAAGAAAAGAGAAAGCACATGTATGAAACATTATTAACGAAGAATTAGAAAACTATGAAGGTGCACGCACATGAACGTATAATCATATCCTTAATCTACCCGAAAATCGTTCTTTGAAGAAACATTACTCATGTTTCCAACTTGTTTCATGTTAAAAGGGGATGTTTTGTATCACCAATTGGAATCAAAACTATTCTAATTTTGTGGGTGATGGGATAGTATTATTAGCATATACCAAAAGTCCTCAATTGCTGCAAGGACCAAAATTTAAGCATATACTTAGAAGGTGCATGAATGTATAGTGGAAAAACAAAAATAAAAAATGGTATATCCAATTTCTCATTGCACCAAACTGATCCACTCACACACACCATATTCAGAGGAAAAATGATTCTTAATTTTGGGTCAATATAAGTAATATCCCGTGACTTACACGTGTCCAACATTGCGGGAAAATCTATGTCAATTTCTCATAAATAAAGCAATTCCTTGATTTGATAGAGTCCGCTTTATTTTCCAATTTCGGCAGAGCCAATTACTTTTGCTTACAAAAAACCTTATCTTAAAAAACAAAACACATCCCTCTGGCAACAATCCCAGCAAGTCAAAAACAAAAACCAAAACCAAAACCAAAACCAAAACAGCATATGTGATAAGCATCAAACATACAATTCCTTGTCCACTTCTGTTTTTCACCAACTACTTTATTTTTTCTCTCATCAACTACTTTATTTTTTCTCTAATAGGTTCTTTTCTTGTTCTCACAAAAGTTTGATCAATTTCCATTATTAGCTAACAAATTCTAAACTCTCTTAAACTTATTTTTGGTTTTTACTTTATGGTGAAAGGAAGAATCTTATGGCTAATTATTCTACAACTTGGGTTAGATTAAGAATAGGATTATGATTAAGAGTCCCTTTTTTCTCATTCTAAGGGATCATTGGAGGAAACGGAGATGGAGCTAGTTCTATGCAATCTAGGGAAGGAATGTCAAAAGAAACTTACCAACCTAAGGGTAAATTAATAGTTACAAGTAATAAATAGTAAGCGCATGTTAGGGTATCTGTTTATAAATAGAATGTGAAGGATTGAAAGAGGGTATCGAAAAGTATTATGGTTTTGGGTCTTGGGTTAACACACTCAAGAGAGAGATTCCAAGTACTTTATACTTGGCTTATCTTGTCTTTCGAATAATTGCTTGGTGTTAGTAATGTCATAGTTGTTGAATATCGTATCTCTATCAATATACCAGTGTTATTTATTTTTCAACAAAAGCAACCTGCATTAAACAACCTTTAGATAATATATTCAAAACTCCCACTCGAAGGTACTGCACGCAGATCCCTCTCCACAAGTTAGGAACGTGATCACACAAAGAAGAAAATTCGAAAAAAAGGCAGAACCTATTAGTAAAACAAGGATATGCTCCATGTTCTTATCCAAAAGGAAGGATTAAGACTCCACTTGAGTAGAAACTAACCCCTATCATCTCTGGATTTTGCAACATGATCCTATCCGAAAAGGAGTATCGAGACTCCACTTGGGTACAAACTAACCCCTATCATCTCCCATATCTCGAGGATGTTTTTATAGTCATTGGGGAGTAATTTAATGTTCATTTCACTGACGAAAGAACGAGACTCCACCAAAGAAAAAAAGAAAAGGTTAACATCCTTAGGTAGATTAACCTTTTTCCGGCCAAGAAACCAAAGCAATCCTAAAAAGATTCAAGCCTTTATCCACCGATTCTTCCCAATTAGGATGACTCATAATCCATTCACAATAACCAGCAGACATCAAACAAAGTTCCAAAAACTAAAACACTAAACAACATAAAACAAGTAAACTAAAGCGTAAAATCCCATTCCAACGAAGGAGACGATCTTGCCAAAGAGAAGAAACTGTGATCTAAGGAGCCAGAATCAGACCCTACGAATGACCAGGCGAAACGAACCAGAAGAGAGGACCAAAACCGAACTCGGACCAAAGAAATAAAGGGTTTGGTTAAAAAACTGGACCACTCTGAATCAGTGGTTTGGTTGGGCCTAGTCGACTCAGCGGCCTAGTTCGAACCAGCCTCCCAAAAGTTGACACGCTAGAAAAGGCCTAGCCTTAAGAGATACCCACAAGTCTCCCCAAGCTTTTCTGACGCGATTCAACTTGGATCCCTTGTCGGCAACTGTCAGATCTGCCATGGACAACAACCTAACCTTCGAAACACATCTCAGATTTCCGTTTTCATCCTTCCTCTTCTTTTGCATCAAACGCTCTTTGCTTTCTCTCTTCCTCACCAACTTTCAATTCTTCTTCTTCCTCTTCCACAACGACTTTTTGATACAATCTCGAGACCTTTGATTATGATTTGTGTATTCGAGGCATAGCCGAAAGTGAGAGAAGACTTTAATTAGTATTTTATTATTATTTAATTAGTCTTTATTTGTACTTGCCATAAATG
>JBBMKA010017120.1:0-30544 GCA_037833695.1 Sechiopsis laciniata
AAACAAAAAACCAAAATTCAAAAATAAAAAACTAGAAACAAAAAACGAAAAACGAAATGGTTATCAAACGGGGCCTATATTATTAATTTACTAAATTGTCATTTACAACAATACTCCTTATTCTAAATTTTAATTTCCGAAACATTTCTCATTTTGGAAAAACCATTTCCATTCCATACACACTAACTGTGGAAATTAATGGCGTGCATTTATTACAAAAAACCTGCAAAAAAAGAAGAAGAAAATGTCATTTAATTTCATTTTTACTTAAATTTTGTCTCCTCATTTCCTTTTTTTCTATCTTCTCGCCTTCTTCTTCATTTCTTCGAAAATTAAATCGTTTGGTTGCTCCGAACTGTCGAAGACGTTTCAATTTTTTCTGATCAGTGACAACCGGAATTGGAGACACGGGCAGAGACGAACTTAAGACTATCATACGATAAGTTTCTTTATTCAGTCTTACTCTCTACAGCTACAACTTCTTTCTTGAAGGTTAACATGATACTGTTGGATATCATACAAAACTTGGTATTGTAGACAGTCAATATGATGTACCTGTTGGATAAGAATGGTTGTAGAACCTATAAATTAAAAATATACAATATTACTCACATGTACATACAATATTGTGTTGATGTATATTAGAAATAATATAAATGTATAAATAATACTGTATTACATATTTATAAAGTAATGAATACAATAGGAGTTAGGAAGATGGATTGTATATGAATAGAATCGACGATAAATCTTAAAGGTACTATAAAAATTATACAGTATATATCATGTATCATGTGAATGTATATACAATATTACTAACATGTACAAACAATACTGATGTATATTTGGTACAATACACATGCGTAAACAATACGATATTACATATTTAAAAATGAATGAATACAATATGAGTTGGAAAATGGATTGGATAAGAATATAACCGTAGGTAAACATTAAAGGTACTATAAAAATTATACAGTATATATCATGTAATATGTGAGTGTATATAATATTGTGTATATTATACAGTATTATAAATGTTTGTAAGGCAGTATAGCATTACATGACTGACTATAGTGTTAATGACATTATGGAAACCGTGACCGTAAACAGCACTGTATAAATTATGAGTATGGAAGATAAATTTGATATGAATAGAATGTACAATAATGATATTAGGTTTTAGGGAATTAAAAAGATGAAAGAGAATAAAGAGATACCATACGGTATCATATGAGACATAACAGATCAGGATGACGAGAAAATGCAAACTAAAATGTTGATGAAACGCACGGGTTTGTGGAACAAAAAACAGAAAGTCAGAGGAATGAATGATTTGCGATGGATGGAAACTATCGTATGGTTGGAATTAATAGGGGTCGCCGAATTGTTTGGATGTGGCCAGAATGTATGGAGGGTGAAGAGAATAATGTGTATCGTGGATGGAGCTTGGAGTATGAACTTAACTTATACGTTGAAGAAGAAAAAGAATTGTAATAATGAGGTGAGATAATTGCAAAAATTAATGAGATATTGGCTATATTGATTTGTAATTTTAAATGGTATGAATTTTCTAATAATAAAAAGTTTGACGATGACATTAATAATTTAAAACGAATGCAATAAATATATATGAGGGAAAATTTGTATTTATCAAAAAAATGAAATTTGAATTTTATAAAATAAAAATAAAAATACAAAACAAAAGTTGAATACTTATTTTTGCAAATATTTTTTGAAAGTCGTTTATTTAGTACAATTTTTCGTAAATGAAATAAGTTTTTCTTATTGGCAAATATTTATTTTTCTTTTAATGAAAAAGAGAGCGAAACGAAATAAAGAGAAGAAGCGGATTTTGATCCAAAAAAGTCCGGAGGTATTAAATTTCCCTCCCTAAATTCAGAAAAAATTCCCCATTTCGTCCTAAATTCAAGAAAGCACACTTTTCTCTATTTTCCAGTCCGAGCCAATCCTCCAAGATTCTCTACCTCCGTTTAATCTCGGTGTGTTGCCACTACTACTTCTCTCTAATGATTTTGTATTGCCATTTTGATTTTGGATTTTGGGATTATGTTCTTGTTTTTCTGTATTTGTGGGATCGAGTTTTGTTTCTTGAATTTGCATTTCACCTTTCAATTCTTTACTGCTTGTCTTTCTTTTTGTTTTTCGACCTCTTGTTCGTCTCTTTATTGCATTATCCTGTATATTTATTGCGTTTTTTTTTTTTTTTTTTTTTTTTTTTTTTTTTTTTTTTTGTAGGTAGGGAAGATTCTGGATGTTAGGTTAAGGGAAAAAAAATATAATGTGATTTGATGCTTGACATTAAAACAATGCAACAATTGTTTAACATTGTTGTGCTTTTCCTTTTATTCTTTGATTTTTATTTTTAAATGAATTCTATTCATGTTAGACTATGGATTTCGAACTGGGTTTCATCTTCTTTTTTAAAGCTCATTATCTTTTATAAACTAGTTAATGATGTTCAGTTCCTTTGAAGGGGACCTTGGAGATTTAAGAGATTGAGTTCAATTCACCGTGGCCACCTACCTTTAAATTAATTTTCTATGAGTTTTCTTGAGAGCTAAAAGTTGTAACTTGTAGGGTCACGTCGTCTATTCCGCGAGATAGTCGAAGTGTACTTAAGTTGGCTAAGACATTCACAGATATAAAAAGAAAAAAGAAGATAGGCCAATTATCAGTAGTAATAACTTGAAACCTGCAGAAAATTAATTCATCAGTAGATGATCATCATCAGTTGAACCTATTACCTCTTTGATCCTCATGACCATAAACAACCTTTCTTTTACTCCTTTCTCGTTTGATAGTTTACCTAGTCAGCCTTCTTTGAACGCAGAGATCTATTATTATTGAATATCCTTTTGCCCGAATTTCTGAAAAGCTGAATTAGAAGGATCTATATTTTTAAGCCTCTGATCTCGGTGGAAAACATCTATTTGGAAATTTTAGTTTATACTTTAGTTGTTTTGGTTGTAAGTCTCTACCTTAATAATGTGAAGCAACAATTTCCTTGTTTGGAGAATTATCTGGATTTGGTTTGCAAGTTTTCATTCTCTGTGCCTTGGGATCTGTCTACGGAGAGTAATAAATCTTCATCAACGTAAGCCAAGTCTTTTTTCAAGTTCACGATAAGTTTATGTTTAGAAAGATTAAAGAAAGAAAAAAAAAATCCAAGAAATGAGTCTTCAATACTTACTCATGTGGATCACTTTCCATATAGTATGTTTTCTTAGTTTTTTTTTGTTGTGTTTAAATTTCAGGTTCTACTGCACATCCGTGGAAGATGGGTGTGCGGAGGAAAATCATTCAAGTTACCGTCATTTAGATTCGGTCAAGTTTTTAGCTCTAATATGGCTGGTGATCATTTGACAAGCTCAAATGGCAATGCCAATGTCAATGGACAACCTGATCCGCGAAGGACTTATCAAATTGTTGTGGCTGCTTCTGAAAATATGGGTATTGGTAAGGATGGAAAACTGCCATGGACGTTGCCTTCTGATCTAAAATTTTTTAGAAACCTTACCACAACAACATCGGATCCTGGGAAAAGGAATGCAATTCTAATGGGTCGAAAAACATGGGAGGGCATTCCTTCTGAGCGTCGACCGCTACCTGGTCGTCTCAATGTTGTTCTGACTCGCTCTGGGAGTTTTGACATTGCCACTGTTGAAAATGTCGTAATATGTGGTAGTATAGCATCTGCTTTGGAACTATTGGCAGCTTTTCCTTACTGTTTGTCGATAGAGAAAGTATTTGTTATAGGTGGTGGTGAGATATTAAGGTGTGTGCTGGTTTCTAGACCTCTCTTAGCGTACTATTTGTTTTTTTTCTGTGCAGAGTGCACTGATTGTGTTTTTGATGCAGGGAAGCTCTGAATGCACCTGAATGTGATGCTATTCACATTACTGAAGTTGAGGGAAATGTTGAATGTGACACTTTCATGCCAACTATTGATAAGTCTATATTTCAGCCATGGTACTCATCCTTTCCTGTGATGGAAAACAATTTGCGGCATTCTTTCACTAGTTATGTTCGTGTGAGGAACTCAATCGAACCTCCCACTGATGATGTGAACAATAATCCGGTCTCTCATAACGAGCCTGATTCTTCGAACTTTGAGGCTAAGAAGTTTGCTTTCCTGCCTAAGGAGATTTTTGAGAGGCACGAGGAGTATTTGTACTTAAAACTTGTTCAAGAAATCATCTCAAATGGTACTTCTAAGGATGATAGAACAGGAACTGGTACTTTGTCAAGATTCGGTTGCCAGGTAATGTTTATCTTCTTATATGAGATATCTATTTTTCTACCAGTTTCTCTATTTAAGTGCTAATGTGTGTACAAGTTCTTGTCGTATTCCTGGTATCTGGACTGTACTGTACAGATGCGGTACAACTTGTGCAAAACTTTTCCACTGCTTACAACTAAGGTATATGCTAATTTCCCATTTTGATTTTGTTTCTAGTTGTATTTGGAATGCAAAACTCCCTCTTTTCTTGTCTGGTTTACTTTCTTAGAATCTGGTGCGTCATTTATGGGAATGGTCCAGTTGTTGACATATATACTTACCATTTGATCCTTCAGAAAGTATTTTGGCGAGGGGTTGTTGAAGAACTACTCTGGTTCATAAGTGGTTCAACCAATGCAAAGGTAAGATGCTATGCTATGCTCTCACTACCACTTTGAGCTTTTTTTTATAGGAAACAAAATATTTCATTGATGATTTGAAAAGATACATCCTATCGAGACAAGCTACCACTTTGAGCTTTACTATACTAGTTGGGTGGTTGGTATTGTATTTTCCATATGAAATTAATTAGGTTGCAGTCTTGTAGCCAAGATGGTCTGCTCAATTTATGAAATAGATGACTCGGCAGTTTTTCCCATCATCAATACTTCTTTTGTCTTTGTTTCAGATCCTTGTCCTAATGACAACTAAATTCACATAATTATTTTGAATAAGGTCCATGAAAGAACTTAAATGAATGCCTCATTAATCGGGCACGTAAAACTTTGTTTACTGGACAGGTTGACTTAATTTTTATCCTAAAGTTCAACAATATCAACAGGTTCTTCAGGACAAAGGCATTCGGATATGGGATGGCAATGCGTCCAGAGATTACCTTGATAGGCAATTACTTGTGCATTTTGAAACTTGAATTTTTCGATACATAGTTTAAGCTTTAACTCTGTTTATCCTCTTTTATATTTCTTTTTTCCTTTTTGAAATCTCTAGTATTGGTTTGAAAGAAAGAGAGGAGGGTGACTTGGGACCTGTATATGGCTTCCAGTGGCGACATTTTGGCACTAGGTTCGTGGGTTACTCTGAGGATCGCTTTCGAGTTTTTTTTAATTTACTTTATTACAGAATTTGAGCTGTAATGCTTTCCACCCTTCTTCTACAGGTATACTGACATGCATGCTGACTACACTGGTCAAGGATTTGATCAGTTGTTTGATGTTATTAACAAGATAAAAAATCATCCAGTCGACCGGAGGATCATTCTTTCTGCATGGAATCCATCTGATCTCAAACTTATGGCACTTCCGCCTTGCCACATGTTTGCTCAGGTTGGATTCAAATGTATAGTTTTATGTTCTCCGCTTGTTTGCTTACGTTGTTTATTGGTTGCATTTTGCAGTTTTATGTAGCGAATGGGGAGTTATCGTGTCAAATGTACCAGCGTTCTGCTGACATGGGCCTCGGTGTTCCATTTAACATTGCATCATATGCTCTTCTGACTTGCATGATTGCTCATGTTTGTGGTATGTCCATAATGACCCGGAGTTTTCTTTCTTTTACCGCCATGGTCAAGCATTTAAATTACTTAGTTGCATTGGCGAACAAGAGCTAAGCTCAACTTGTATGATGCATGATTTGGTAACTAAGAGGTTATAGGTTCGAGTCCCTCAAATATCTTAAAATAATTATTTAGTTGCGTAGCAGTCAACTTTTTTCTAAATTATTTTTTACTGTTCATCAATGAAATTATTTCTCTGACTCTTAAAACATTCCAAAGTAAAGTAATGTGGTTTTCCTCCCCTACAGCAGTAATTTTAGTTTGACTAAAAAAAAACTTTTCTTTCCGGTGCAGATCTTGCTCAAGGCGACTTCATACATGTGATTGGAGATGCTCATGCTTACCGTACTCATATAAGGCCATTGGAGGATCAACTTCAGAAACTCCCCAAACCATTCCCTGTAAGTAGGATTGCAATTATGTGGTTCTTCCATGCTAGCATTTACCAATCAGCTGTTTTTAATATTACACCTATCTTATCCAATTGTAGATTTTGAAGATTAATCCTGAGAAGAAAGATATCGATTCGTTCGTAGCAGCTGATTCCGAACTAACAGGTTATGACCCTCATGAGAAGATAGCAATGAAAATGGCAGTGTAGAACTTGATCTTACCTGTCCAGCAAACAATGGAGACTCGGTTCCTTTTACTACATATTCTCCAAATTTTGAGGCAAGTTTAGTAAAATTAAAATGAAATATGTTCATAAGATTGCAATTTCTTAGGTACTGAAGTGGTTTAGCGATATTTCAGGTACAAGCAACAGAGGCTTTGGTTGATATGGTCTTCAAATAAAAAGTGTTAATTGGTTATATTTTATACTTTGTTATGTGTAGTGAGAATCCTTTAGTCCCTGTGGTTGGTTCTGAAGTGATTTAGTTTGGTGTTGTATTTGTTATACCTTTTTCTCATTAAAAAATGGATTGGTTCCACACACAAACACGGTCCACTGCTACTTTTAATACCGTTCTAGATACGTATAAAATGTAACCTCGAACGAACTTCATCTGGTTTTGAAATGATGCCGATTTTGATGGATTGTGCTACTTCTTGTTTCGGGTTCTTGTAGCCTCGATCAATCATTCTTGATGAGATTTATGTTGAAGACGAGGGATTTGTTTTGATGTCTTTTGAATGATCATTTAGAGATGAAACATTGTCTTGACATTGGTTCATCGATTGAATTTTATAGAACACATTTGTTATATCTATAATCAAATCCTAGAATTTACTTGATTATTATTGATTACTATAGAACTTTTATGAAGCTGCTGTGGAAATATGAGTCAATGAAAATGGATTCTTATTTGTCAAAGTGAGCATAGTTCAATCTACGGTTATTTAAATATCTCATGATTTCAATTTACATATCAAAAAGTCACTTATGCTTATCTAAATACTTACATCATGATATCAAATAAGTCATAAATAGGGTTAGTTGGTGGGAAAGTGTGACATGAATTTTAGAACAGTGAAAAGTGTTTGTTTTATTTTTAAAATATCATTCATTGCACTTTACACTTGCAAACAAATTATGGTTTCTGTCCCATTGTGATTCAAATATAAACTTAAGTTCTTATTTATTATTGAGTTATAATTTATTTCAAAACAAAATTGGGTTGGGGGATTCTTTGACTATATGTAATAATGATCATTCTTATTATAAACATTGCAAACAAAGATATGACCAATTCCTTGTCCACTATCCACAATCAAAAGCAATATGGGACAGGACTTAGATATGGAATTGGTTGTACAAATGTAACATTATGATAAACAGGCATTACATATGGGATTGGTATAGATCTAATCCTCTGAAACGCCTTCACTTTCATGTCCATGTAGATGTGTTCAAGGTTGTTGGAAAATCCATACAAGAATCCATCACATGTTTTCGAATCCAAATCGAACCGTTCGAACATCTTCGTATGAAGCATTGCAGTCAACATGCTATCAGAGCCAGCATGATGTTGTAATCCAAAGCGTTTTTGTTCTAGCAATTGACCCATTCTTTCGAGTCCTAGCTTCCCTTCTTCGAGCCCTTCGCAAAATCGTGCCATGTGCTTCAAATCCCTTACGATTCCCACTTCATTAACAACCATTCTTGCAAATGTCGCCATTGATTCGGGCAAATGCGCGATTATTCCCATTGCCTTCATTAGATATCTAAAGAATAAAATAAAATCATGTTATTTAGGGGTGTTCAAAAGTTGGGTTGAATTATCAAACTTATTTAAATTGAGTTAAATTTTCATAAATTGAAGTTAATTTTTGGGTTTATATATATAAAAAAAGAGTTAATTTTTAGGTTGATTTAAAATTAATTAGGATTAACCCGAGGATTTATTATGTACTTCTATTTTATTAAATTATTATAAACTAAAATAACATCACACATCCCTACTAAAAAATATGAGTTTTGTTGCTCAAACTTATAACACATAGGGTTGGACGGTTTAATGAACTTTGGCATACCCGATATCGTATAATCCATGGAAGGTGACCCATCTGAAGATCTGATGCTTTCTCACAATGTGAGTGAAGCTTGCCGCAAATACATCCAAAGAGATACCCTCGTTCCTCAGCTTTTTGAAATCGAGCCCGTTCCGCATCAAAAACTCAATCGAAGACGGGTTCTGAGCGTCGATTTTCGGGTCGAAATCGGAGAAGTTGAATTCCCAAATGCCGCCAATTTTTCCCGATTCGTTAAAAGCCGTTACTCCAAGTTGAAGAACTTTGGTTTGGTTCACATTGAACCGAAAATCATCGTAGAGTTGTTCGTCGATGGAGCCACATGGTGTTTTCCTAATGCTGCCAGGAAATTCAGTGTCGACTGCGAGAATTGTATAGGATTGAAGAATTCGATCGAAACGTGAGATTTCAGTGGCGAAATTCGAAGCCCAAACTTGTCGAATTGTATGATTTCCACTTCTTGGACCTCGATTTCTTTGCCTCATATTTCTTCAATCTGTTAATTTCTGCAATAATGTGTTCTAAATAAGTATACGAATTTCGAAATAGTAAGTTTTGAATTTCGCTCCCAAATATATATACAAGCCTCGAGTTTCAGAAAAGGAAAATATTTTCCTCTAAATATCTGTGCTCTGTTTATTATTTTTGTGGATATAACTTGAAAGATAAGGTATAAAACGTTCACAAATCTTTTTTTTAATATATCTTTTATTCTATATATAGCATTTTTTAACACCGTCTTTGGGTTTCAAACAAGGAAATTTCAACAGATATTTAATGAATATCACACCGTAAATAACTATGTAAGAATTTTATCTTCTCAGTTAATCAAAAGATCTAAATTCGATTTTACACTTATACTCCCATTTTATTTTTAAAATATCGAAATTAACCAATGTTTGAAGTTAGACAACATAAATTTTTAAGTACTTAAATTTAAATTTTAGTATTTTTTATCTAAGATTTTGAAAACCTTCCATAAAGAAGACATAATTGTCAAGTATCTAAATTTATATTTAAGTATGCTTGTTAAACATTTGAAAAAAAACTTCAATAAATAGAATATAATTTTTGAAATGTTATATTTAGTAACTTTATCTAAGTTTTCAAAACTTTCTATAATAGGTAAATTTATATTTCTTATTTTTATCGAAGGTGATATAAATAAAACATAACTTTTAAGTATTTAAATTTATATTTGATATTTCCATCAAACCTTTTAATATCTTTCGATAAAGAAAACTTAATTTCTAAGTATTTAAACTTAGCTCAATTAATTACAACAATTTAGCTGTGTTAATATGATTAAGTTTATGGTTTGACAGACTATGTGGTATATTATTTGAGTATTGATATAAGTATAATACAAAAATTCTCAAAAAAAAAAAGTATAATTCAAAAGTAAAAAATAAACACAAAAAATAGTCCAAACTAGAACATAAAATAAAGTCGAACTTGTTTAATTTGAGACTAAATTTGGATTCCATCAATAATCTTTCAACTAACTTTTAATTTTAATAAAAATCATATCTCATCCACAGAAAAAGAAAAAGGAAAAAAGAAGCTGATTTAAAAGTAAAATAAAATTATGCATTTTTGTAGTCGTGGGAGTTGAAAAAACTTGGAAAGTCCCACATCGGAAGATTGGAAAACGAAAAGACGTGTGATTGCTATAAAAGGAAGTCGTGGCTAATGGTTCTAAGCATCTTTGCGCTTGGGGCAATGACGCAGCTAGTGAGGTACTAACCGAGGCGCGTCAATTGCTGGTTGAAAACTATTTCCAAACCCCCTCTTAGGCCTGGGTTTCACTCAGGCCTTCGAGAATTTCTGGAAGGGCTCCCTTTGGGGTAAAGCCCTACAATATTAGTTCTAAACTTTTCTATATCTAACTACGGTTTCCATTACCCAGGTTTAATCGTCTTCTCGATAAAGCCGGTTTGGTTCTGTATTTGGCGGAGATTTGGTACTTGCTTTTCCACTGAAATTTTCATACAGATTATCTTATATTATAAATTGCTTAACAAATTAGTGTTAGTTTGCGACATCTGCTGAAATCCCCAGAATAATATTTGATTTGTCTACTTTATTTTGTCCATGGGTTTTTTGGCTAAATTCAGAATTAGTTCAAAATGTACCAATTATAGTGCTATTGAGATAAAAAGTATGTTTAATCATATATAGTGCCATTTAAGTTTTATATCTGTAACTTCGTATGTGACAATAGTTGAGTTTGTGTTTGCTGATTCGGCAGAATTATGAACTTTTGAAACTTATTTTGATGGTAAATGTGTAAGTTTTCTGGTTGATTTAGGACCTTTCAGTTTATATAATGATATGAGTTTGTAGCCTGAAACCAGCAACTTTATGAGTTGAAAATAAAGACTATAAAATCTCATGGACTCAACTCAACATCCCTTTCATGATGGTTTAGTTTGAATTAGATTAGACATTCTATTTATATAATGCAAGTGTCCGAGATTAAGGTGAATTCTACCTGATTTTGAGAGCCATAGGTGCTTTTGGTAGAACCAAAAACACTTTTTAATATAGATTCTAAGTGTTTGATTAGTGTTTTTTTTTTTCAGGATGTGGAAAAAGTACTTCACCTAAAAACACTACTCTCAAAAGTCATCTCATTCTAAATCTCAAAATCTTTGTTTATTTGAACCATGAAAATAGGAATCTAGATCTGTTCACATATATACAGACTAGTTTATCAAGTAGCTATCTAGTGTCAAATACTAAATCAATGTTTGAGAACAGGTTGACGCAGCCTCATTGATCCTTTAAACCACTCGGTCTATGGCTTTGACATGGCTGTTCTCGAGACTTGCCTCTTCCATGTGACCACCGAGTGCCAGAGCCGAGTGACTTGAAATGGTATTTGTTTTCAAGTCCTACAATTAACAGTTTAAAATTTTCTCTTTTAAATAAATGTAAATATGATATGTAATATTAATATAAATTAGGGTTTGATCGCTTGGATTAATTAGATTCACGAGGAAGCCATATTGGTTCGATATTCGGCTGAGATCGATGAGGCTATACGATACTCCTTCTTGGCCAAGAGAGCTAAGGGACTTGAAATGGTAACTGTTTTCTTCACACTGAGAATGCATACAGTTTTTGGTTATTTCGGAAATTGTTGTTTGACAAATTTAATAGTCTAGTGTGGTTCGTCGATCTCTGGTTTGAAATGCTAATATGTTCATGAATTCCGCTAACATAGAATAGAACAGTCTGTAACTTTCACTTATTTAAAAATTAAGATAGAGTAGGATTGTATAAAGGATTGGACTGAGGTATGGTAAGCTAGCTCGATCACTCATAGATATAAAAACAGGGGTTTATGTTGAGCTTGTGTTTGCTTATTCGGCTGAATTATGAAATTTAGAAACTTAGTTTGACGGCTAAATGCGTAGTTTTTTCTGGTAGATTAAGACCTTCCGTTTATATAATGATATGAGTTTGTAGGCTGAAACTAGTAAGTTTACTAATTGAAGATAAGACTATAATCTTATGGACTTGACATCCTTTTACCATGGTTTGAATTAGATGAGATATTCTGTCTAAATCAAGAAAATGTCCGAGATTAAGGTGAATTTCACCATATTTAAGTGTTTGTTTAGTGTTTTTCTCAAGATGTGGAAGAAGTACTCTGCTTAAAAACACTCTGAAAAGTCTCCATAATTTCAATCTCAAAATTTTTGTTTAGTTGAACCTTTGAAACGAACTCGTTTCATCTCTAAGCATTCTTCAAATCCATATCTTGAACCATGAAAGTGCCTTCTTTATATGGGAATCTGTTGGCTGCCAAGATCTGTCAACATAAACAGTCTAGTTTATCAAGTAGCCATCTAGTGTCAATGCTAAATCAAATGTTTAAGAACAGGTTCCAGCTTCATTGCGGCGAGGTCAGCCTTCAAACTGTACAGTCTATGGCGATGACATAGCAATTGTTCTGGGGAAGCAGTTTTCCAAACTCGGGTTCCACCACATTTTATCTCGCATTCCAAATGACCTCATTGCAGATACTCGCGTCCTTCATGTGATCACTGAAATTGCCTGAGCAGTTGGATCAACAGGCATGGCAGTAGGACAGTTCCTAGACTTGGAAGGAAGCTTCAACTCCATCACGTTCAAAAGGAATAATAGGAGCAGACGAGCACGAGATCGAGAGACTGCGGAGATACGGGATAGCCGTAGAAGTACTATATCAGGTTTGTGAATTATGTTGTGGAGGATAAGAGGAGGAATGAAGAAGGAATAATGATTAGAAATCAAGTCCTGACTGTCCTGAAATCAGGAGAAAAGTTAAATTCAATGTAAATGTTGAAGGTTGTTGATTTAAATCAGGCGTCGCTAGTTGTTTGAGAGTTCTTTCAACTTCATTGACCGCCATCTCTTTTTTAACCTCAGCTATATTGCCTTCTTTCCAAGACGATTTTTATTTTTTTTGTTTCCCTTTGCCTACATGGGTTTTTTCTCGATTTCTGGATCTAATGGAAATTCAATATGGTGAGAAGAAAAAAAAAAAAAAATTTAAAACTATAAAACATAAAATTAAAAAACAATGAAAAATTAAATTAAGCTTCCTGACAACGGTGTTAAATTTGATTGGATTGTCGAAGCCCACCAAAATAAATATTAATTTATTAACTCTAACACATAGAAATAGTAGAATTGGGTCAAATCTCAAAAGAGCTATGATTTAATTTTTCAATTTTAAAAACAAATAAAATACTCGCACGGTTAAAAACAAATAAAATGGGGTTTTTGGTGTTTTAATTCTTTTTTTGAATTGTTATTTTCCTTTTCCATCAATTATTCAATTTATGAATTCTAACTAAAATGTGTATTTTGTGCTAATTTCATCGAGTATTTTGCAATTCACCACTTAGATCAAATAATCACATTTTCTACATTTAAGCTCAAAATTCAATTAAATTATATGGAAGTTTGATTTAATAAATATCATTATTTTAGACATATCAATGTTGCTCAATATTTAGGTTATTAGTTCATAGTCGAGTATTTATATTGTCACTCAAACATTTGCAATGAGATAAAAAAAAATATATGATTGAGATTTATGGCTCCATGTTTTATTTAAAATTTATGTTTCTTTATGATTGAATTCATCCAAGAAAACATAACTCAAAAAATGAAGTCATATAGTCAAATTTGAAAAATAAAAAGCTTTTATAACAATTACTTTGTTTAGTTTTTATAAAAATTATCAAGATATTTTATGAACTTTTTTAAAAGTAGTTTACAAAAACAAAAACTAAAAACATTTATAATCTAATTTTAAAAAGACCATTTTTAGTGATTTTCATTTCATAGATTTGAAATACCTTTTCTCAATTCTTTAAACCCTCTGGTAAATCATGACCTGAGTATAATAGAAAAAGATTGGCACTCACAAAAAATAATTAAAAGATTGTTCTAGATGTATTTTATTTTATTTTTTTTAAGTCTTGGATTAGTATATTTAGCTTCTTTTTCTTTTCCCTCTATGATGAAACAAATGCCATTTGTATTTAGGTTATTCATTGCCTAACACCAAAAAGTTAAAATTTGATTAAAGTGATTTTCTTTTTACCAAACTAATTAAAGCAACGTGACCTATGATAATTTAATTTAGTGCCTTTATTTATTTACAAATCTAACTATGTGGCATCTAGATCTTTCTTTCCTATCACAAAAGATTATTTTAAAATTAATACATATCTAGTTTCTAATTAGTGTAGAGATTACTTCAAAATTAAACATAACCTAGTTTCTAATGTGTACACTAATGTTTCAATCATGTCATTCCTTTTCTTCTAAAATAATATATCAATTTATTCTACTCTACGATAAAGTCATTAGCTGTAAAGATATTATCGAATAAGTTAGTTTAACCTAAACAAGTTTGATTAGTATTGAATGTGTACTATTTTTGGTTAATTCTCTATTATTATCTATACATTTTTATTTAATCGAAAAAATCAATTATCATCCAGAAACTTATGAAGTTGTATCGATTTTTATGGTACTAAATTTTTAATTATATTTATACAAATACATCTCAGATTTAAATAAGTGTTTTTTTTTACCATTTAATAGATTTTCAGTGACAACTACTTAAAAACAAGTGTGATACAAAATTGATAAGACTTTAAAAAATTGTGAGTTATATGGCAAAAGTTATGTATTCATCATACTTTTTATATCGGTTAAGATCTTATAATTGTCCCACACTGAAAAAGTAAAAAGTCCAACGAGAAGAGATGTGCGTTACTCCTCCCATTTTCAATTGATTTTGAGGAGGAACTCATATTTTATCAGAGCTCATTAAGCCTAAACGGGCATTCGATCCAATAAAATAGAATTGACATTCTATTCAAGATTGGTAGCCCAAAAGATGTACCATCTTGAAGGACATGTTAGGACATTCGATCTAATAAATTGAAATTGAGATCCGATTAAAGATTAGTAACCCAAAATAAGCACCATCTGGCATGTTAGGATCTCACAATTATACTACATTGGAAAAGTGGAGTATCAATTAAGCATTTATAAATAAAATAGGTGGACTACTACTCTCATCACTAATTAATTTGAAGATGAATGTTCCCACTATCTAATAATATCATTGTAATTTCTTTTTTTTTGAAAGATATCATTGTAATTCTTGAATTTATATATAGGTGATTTTCATGCATGTTGCTATTTTGTTAAAATTGGTGGGTAAATGATTAGAAATTGAATAGATCTAAATAGTAACATTTAACTTGGTTTATAGTCTAGTGTGATTAAATCAAACACTTGAGGGTATAAATTGATATAATGTGATAAGTTTTAGAGGTATAATTAAACTCTTTTTTTTTTTTTTTTAATTGAAGCACTTGGAAAATAATTTTGTCAAAATAAAACATAGCAATGCTGACATTTAGATGTGTTAATGATAAAGCGGTATGTTGTTAGAATTCTCAATTTCTATTGTTATAAAAAAGACTAAGTTATTCTGTTAGTAAATAGATGGATTAAATAGTAACCAGCAGCTTTAGTTCAAAAAATGTGAATGTGAGGATAGAGAAACTTACAACTTCAATATAAGGGACTTAACTATTGAGCTATGTACTTCTCAAGTTCTCAACCAAAAAAGAAAAAAAAAAAAAAAAAAGAGACTATTGAGCTATGTTCTACTTACAATTATTTTCATAATTAATTATTATTTGTTTATTTATTTATAGTACAAATTAGGAAGATAGACCACAAACTCTATATAAATGGTACTAGTCAAGATTGAATTTGTGATTATAAACTTAAATTGGATTACAACAAATCAACTAAACTAACATACTACCGACCCTTTTAATTAAATTTCATGAGAATTGATTGATAACTATTTAGTTTTTGTTTTGCTTTTAAAAATTGAGTTTTTTTTTTTTTTTTTTTTTTTTTGCAAATGGTCAAGTTGAAAATTAGTAAGATTAAGAGAAAATAAATTTAATTAAAAAAAAAAAAAATCAAATTGCTATCAAATAAACCTAAATAAATAAATAAGTAAAAGCAAAAACAATTTTATATAGTCTATAATCAATTAAAATAAAAGGTTGAAGCAAAAATAAAATCAAACACAACAAGGAGTATCTAAAATATTACTATTCAGACATTCTATTCCCACCTCTCTTCAGTCCTCACTGTCCTTTTTTGTCTTCTTGTCTTTTTTAAATCTCTTTTGTTTTTATTAGTTTTGTCTGCTTAGTTAGCCATTTTTCTAAAAGAAAGATTCTATCTTTACCTACTTAACTTAATTCGAGTTTGAAAATTGGTATTTGACTATCTTATTATTTGCAAGTAATTGTATCTTCAGGTTCTTTTTCCCTTCCCCCAATTTATATTAAAAAAATCCAGTTTAGATTATTTTTTTTTAATTCAACAAAATGTGGTCTAAATTGAATTATATATACATTTTTAAAAAAAAGGGTCCAGCCTCAATTGCTATCTTTTCAAATTCCCAGATTTTTAATAATTATGACTCATCATTAATTATTATTATTTTTTTGTAAATTGGAGAAAGATAACACAAACCGTATCTAAAAAGTATTATTGCTCACAAGAAAAATGAGAATTGAATACTAATTTTCATAATCAAATCTATAATTATACAGTACTCTAATTCTAATAGAATCTTATATCAAATCGTATCCAATTAATTATGGTTCCAATTACAAATGTCTTTAAATTAAAAAAAAAAAAAAAAATTGTCATCATCTCATTGGTTTTTTTTTTTTTTCTAACCTAACGGATCGCCGCGTAATTCTCATTTAAAGTCAACATTGACTGAAAAAGGCATTCACCTCCATGATCGATTTATATTTAGACACGTTTCATGCTGTTTCATCTGACGGTTCAGATCCACTGTACTGACACCGTATTTGGCCGACGAAAAGCATGAAGTTTTCACCCCTGCCACGTGTATCGTGTTTTTAAAGATGACCCGCATTATTTGAACACGTAATCGCAAACCGATAAATAAATCTCCGGTCCGAAGTTTGGTGAAATTCCTAAAATGCCCACTTTCTTTTGTGGACGGACTTTCCAATTTTTGAAATCGAAATTGTGTACTTTCTTACCCAAATAAATTTGTAGGTCTTCTTAGTCAATTATGGATTTTTTTTTTTTGGGTTAAATAATAAAATCAATATCTTGTCTATTTTTTCTATAAAAGATTATGAAAATAGCATGATTTTTAAATAACCCATTAAAAATAACTATGAAAACAAAAAAAAACCTTTATTTACTCTATAATCAATTAAAATAAAAAGAGTATCCAAAACAAAAAAGAGTATTAAAATCTCATTCAATGTTGTGAACAATAGATAATTCCACATACATTATATATGATTTTGTATGTCTGCATGGGATTTTTGAGCCTTAACGGTTAAATAGAGAGAATGAGAAGGAAAATATTTGGTTGTGTTTGGACCAATTCGAATTATTCCTTTCATAATCTCATTTCTTTATAATCATTTTTTATTTACTCATAACAACTTCTTATTATAATTATAACCTTTTTTTTTTTTCATATTCACTATTTTATTCCATCTAATTTTTTTTTTCATAATTATTCTATTAATTCATAATTATCATTTTTATATATCATTCTCATTTTCTTGTCTCAAATATCCTATTAATCTTTTGGTGTCTCAACACCAGAGGCACAATGTTTGGTAACTATTGTGAGGGTGTTTGTTTGACGTATTTAAATAGGATTTAGGCTAATGAATTATATTGAGAAGTTATATTGAGTAGTTAAAAATTGAGAGTTATGCCAAAAACTAGTTTGGATGTAGTTTTTGTATATAGAAGTTAGAGTCAGAACCTTATTTGAATGTAGATTTAAAATGAGTAGTTATTTTTAGTAGTTAAAAAATAAATGATTAAAAATAAATGGTTAAAAATAAATTATTTTGATTGATTTGAAATGAATGATTAAAAATAAATTATTAGAAATGAATGATTAAAAATAAATAATTAGAAATGAAATTTATTTTTAAAAATAAAAATGAAGAGGATTAATAAAAACTCATTTGAATATAGATTTTTAAAGAGAAATTAATAAATTTTAAAATTAAATCTTACCTAAATATGTCAAACACAACGGTTACTCAGACTCACATTTCATTCCCATCTCTCCCAATTCTTTGTCCTTTTTGTTTGATTCTTTTTTTTAATGTCTGTTTCCTTTTGTTTTTACTATTATTATTTTTTAATGTTTTTATTAGGTTGTCTGCTTAGTCACCCATTTTTTTAATTCCCATGTTTTTTATAATTATTATTCATCATTAATTGTCATTATACCATTGGTCAACTAAGTCAACATTGACTTAAATATAACCCAATCAGATTTTGACACGTAGAACGTTGTTTCTTCAAACGGTTCAGATTCACTGTACTGGTACCGTATTGGGCAAGAATAAAAGCAGAGGATTTTCAACCTTCCATGTGTATCGTTAATCGCAAAAATAAATCTCCCGCGGATTTTCCAAAATTTGAAATAGAAAGATTCTCAAAAAATTATCTTAAAACTTTATACTTATTTTTCCTACAAATACATTTATAGATTTCTGGTTTTGTAATTCTTAGTTAAAAATGGAATTGTCTTTGGGGATTTGTAACGCTTTCTTTTTCCAAATATATGAAATGTCATTAATCACCTTTCTTTTTATTTTCTTGAAAAATAAATATCAAATCAATCATTTAAATTTATTTATTTTTATTATTATTATTATTTTTTTTATGAATAAGAGTTTATAGTTTTGAATCCATTGTGATTGAACTCCCCAAAAAATAGTAATAATAATTAAAAAAAAAAAAATTGCACATCTATTTTTAATTAAAAAAAATAATGAAAAGTAACATGATTTGTAAATAAGTTAAATTTTTGTATTATCTCAAGATTTTAATGTTATATATATATGTGTGAATTTTATCCACAATGAAAACTTAAATTTTGTTTTTTAAAAAAATCTTATTGATTTTTATTTGATCACTTATTGGTTATTTTTTAAAATAACTTTTAAATTAAAAAAAAAATAATTGCAACATTATATATCTTCTTTCTTTTTTTTTTAAGCGAAAAAAGTAACGATTATAATTATATAAGTAATAATTTTCAAATGCTAATTAAAGCATTCAAAATGACTTTAAATAAAGATATATAATTGGATACCCATATAAATAGACAATAATTAACGAGAAATATTTGTTGTAATTTATTAAAGTGAGTCGTGTTGTGAAAAAATGCTTAGTTGAAAGCTAACAAGTCAAATGAAAATAACCGCTTTGATACATATTTTAGAAAGGTTATAGAGTGTATTTAATATAACACAACCAATATAATGGTTAGTAAATATAAATTAATTTTTGTTTGTACTATTTTATTATAATTTAGAAACATATTTAAGATATAAAAATACTAGCATGCATGCATACATACATATATAAATACATACATACATATATACATACATACATATATACATACATACATATATACATACATACATATATACATACATACATATATACATACATATATATATATATATATATATATATATATATTAATTTGAATTGAGGTGTGTTGAAATAATTATGCTATATAACTTTTTTTTTTTTTTTTTTTTTATTGAAACTCCATGCTATATAACGATTTATCTTTAATGATGTTATAATTATATTATCAACCTATTGTAACAAAAGTCTTGAAAAAAAAATTCAATTTAGTTTCCTTTTAATGTAATACCTAAATTATAGATTTATTTTAAAGCTGGTATTTTGTTTAGTTTGGGTTAAACCAATCCAATTCAAGGTTTCAAAAAAAAAAAAAAAAACCTATCCAATTCAAAGTTTTCCGACTAATAAGTAAAAAAAGTTGGAAGTTTTAAGTTCTGCTTATTCTTCTCTCTCTCTCTCTTTTTTTTTTTTTTTTTTTTTAAAATCAAAGTATTTTAGGCAGTTGTTAAATTATAATGTTAGTTTCAATGGATTTGAAAGAAACTATAATTGATTTCTTATAGTTTTTCGAGAAAAAAAAAACTGAGTTCTTATAGTTTTAAAAGTTAGGAATGATTTTTTTTGTTCAACTACAACGAGTGTGAGATAATTTAAATTTATAACCTTATCTTTTGCTTATAAGGTAATGACATTTATAACCATCATAGAGTGGTTTAGGGGTCAAAAGAGCTTTGAAGTATTTAAAGTTATGAGTTCAATCTATGAAGTCTTAAAAATTAAGATATGTCCCATGACATTAGAAGTAAAAGTTGATCGGACTTCAAAAATTAAAAACAAAATAATTATGGCTATAATTATATACTTTTTAAACTCAATTTATTTATTTTTAGCGAATGAAGGAGGGGGACAACAAATCTTATATAGTAGGTATCGCTATTCTCAAATAAATGAGATTGAACCTATGACATGGTATTGAGTTGATTAACAACCAAACAATAAAATCATTTGTCACTAACCCATTCGATGTTTAAACTTAATTTATAGGTATAAAAAATAAATTAAATCATTTTGTTGAAGCTCAAAATAATAAATACTCATACTGCTAATAAAAAAAAAGAAGCAAAACTTGCCAATTTTTAGATACATATTTTCATTCATTTCGGAGGATAAAAATAATGTCATATCTTTAATTTATCATTTTTCTCTCCTAAATCAAATAATTTTTTAAATATAATTAAATTATTTATATGATCCATATAAATGATGAAAAATAATCTAAAAAATATATATATAAATGATGAAAAATAGATACAAAATACCTCCCATGGGTGGCAACATTTGCTCACTAAGGGAGTATTTGGACCACCAAAAATAAGAGGGAGAATGAGAATATAGATGATTTTGTTACAGAGAATCATTCATTCCATAATCACGTTTTTCAAAAATTATTTTTTTTCATTTTCTTAATTACTTTTTATTCTTTCCTAACAACTTTTTATACATCATATCACTATTTTTCCACTTTCATCATATTCATTATTTTATTTATTTTTCTCTAACTATTACCATTATCTCAAACACAAATAATCATTACTTTACCCAAACACAAATAATTATTCTCCTCTTCGTTGCCATTTCTCTTACTCCAAACACACCCTTAATTATTACTATTTTCCTTGCCCAGACGAACACTAAAAAGTTAGAGTTTTCTTTTGTCCTTTTGCCTGAGATTTGGAAAATATAATCATCAATGGCAGGTATAATATCTTTATAAAAATAAAGAAAAACGTTCCTTATTTACTTAAAAAAATATTAAACTGTTGCAACAGAGCAGATTCTCTCTCTTCTTCCTGAGTCCTCTGCAATAAGCTCTTTCTTTAATGGCGGAAACACTACACGCGTCAACAAACTTTCCCCACTGATCTTTCATTTTTCCAAATCTCAATAAACGAAATTCCTTCCCTCATTCATTATTATATTATATTATATACCGCAACATTTGCACAGAATCTCGCTCCTATTTAACCGCCGAAACTCGCCGGCCGATGGACTTCTCTCTCAAGTCTTTCAAATCCAATGGTTCCTACAAGTTCGTGAAGAAGCTTTCTGCAACTGCCGCTACTCTGGATCAAGAACACCTTCCCATTCTTTCTGATCAGCGGAATATGGCGGCCACCGGTGAATCTGGCCGGAGAGACGTCGTCGTCAAGATCGACCAGGCTGATGGTTCGTCGTTGAACTCCGGTCGGAGGATTTGGCGGGAGCCGAGCTGTGATTTCTGGAATGACGGTGATGTTAGACGGAGTAATGGTGAAGGTAGTAATGGCGACGATTTTGAGTTTAGGCAAGAGGATCCGCCTTCGAAGCTTATTGGACAGTTTCTGCACAAGCAGAAGGCGTCTGGAGAGATTTCGTTGGATATGGATATGGAAATGTTGGAGTCACCACTGGATAAAACTCTGCCTCCGTTGGCGGAATCGCCTATGCACCGGAGCTCGAAAGATATGAAGGTCTCGTTCGAGTCTATTTCGGAGATTTCGGAGAATGATTCGATTCGAAGACGGTGTCGAGATTCGCCGGCTGACGATGAACATAGAGGAGGACAGCAACAGCAACCACAGCAGCGTGATCGTCGACCTTACGGTAAGGTTCATGACGATGGTGGCGATGAGGTTGTGAGATGTACATCTAATTCTTCGTTTCAGAAGAAATCTAGCTTGCTTGGGGCTAAAACTAAGTCCAGATTGATGGACCCGCCTGCACAGCCTGACCGGAGGTCGGGGCGGGTGCTAAAATCAGGGCAAGTACCGAAATCAGGGCAAATGCGGTCGGGCATGTTGTCGTCAAAACCGTTGGATGAAGAAGACGATGATCCATTCTGGGAAGAGGATCTTCCAGATGAGTATAAGAAGGCTAATCTTGGTGTTCTAACTCTGTTACAATGGGCGAGTTTGGTTTTGATAATCGCAGCATTGGTTTGCAGTTTGACAATTCGTTACTTGAGGAAGAAGAAGCTATGGAATCTACTGTTATGGAAATGGGAGGTAATGATTTTAGTTCTGATTTGTGGAAGGCTGGTTTCTGGTTGGGGGATTAGGATAATCGTGTTCTTCATTGAAAGAAACTTTTTACTGCGTAAAAGGGTTCTATATTTCGTTTATGGGGTTAGAAAGGCAGTTCAGAATTGTCTTTGGTTGGGTTTAGTTTTAATTGCTTGGAACTTTTTGTTCAATGATAAAGTTGAAAGAGAAGTCAAGAGCAATGCCCTTGAGTATGTCACTAAAGTTCTTGTATGTCTTTTAGTAAGCACTTTAGTTTGGCTGGTGAAAACGCTAATGGTGAAGGTTTTGGCCTCTTCTTTCCATGTGAGCACATATTTTGATAGGATTCAGGATGCACTGTTTAATCAATATGTAATCGAGACACTATCAGGGCCGCCATTGATAGAGATTCGAAAGAACGAGGAAGAAGAAGAGAGACTTGTTGAAGAGGTTATGAAGTTACAGAATGCAGGGGCCACCATTCCCCCTGATCTGAAGGCAACCGCCTTTCCAACTCAAAAGGGTGGGCGAGTGATTGGGAGTGGAGGGCTGCAGAAAAGTCCTCGTGGAAGAAGCGTGAAGCTCTCGCGGGCGCTATCAAAAAATGGGGATGAGGGTATTACAATTGATCACTTGCATAAGCTTAGTCCTAAGAATGTGTCTGCTTGGAATATGAAGAGGTTGATGAACATGGTTCGACATGGGGCTCTTTCAACTTTGGATGAACAGATAAAGGATTCAACTCATGAGGAGGATGAATCAGCCACACAGATCAGGAGTGAATATGAGGCAAAAGTTGCTGCTAAAAAGATTTTTCAAAACGTGGCTAGGCATGGTTCTAAGTAAGTTCATTAATTTTGGTATACTTTCGAACAATATATATGTGCTACACATCATTTAAGAGTCTAAAATGCTTTTTCCAGGGAACACCATGAAACTTGCTCCTTTTTTACTTTGTTGTGAGGATTTTTTTTAAAGAACTATTAAATATTGTGGGGGTTTTATCTCAAAATCAATTACTGCGAAGAAGAGTAGCTCAAATATTTTATATAGCTGGTGAAAACTCCTCACCTTTCTAACGAGAGACAAGGTGAAAAGTTTTCACCAACTTTATAAGATAAGTGAGTTACGCCCATCAATACCAATTATTTTTTAGATGAAACTCCACCTTATCTATTATGATATAAAGCTTCAAGTGGGTATTTGGTCCACAAATTTGAATTTAACTCCAGCGGTTAAAATTTAAGTGGGTATTTGATCCATAAATTTGGATCCGACCGAGGATAAATGAACTTCAATGCTTTCTTACTTTTGTTATAAATTTGTAATATGCATGGAAACCAGTGCATGATTAAAAGAATGGAATTAGCTTTTTCCATTCACATCTAGCAATCCATCCATCCAAAAACTTAAACATATGGTTTGCGGTAAATATAATCATATAGAAAATGTTAAATAACAAATTGAATTATGTTTTGAATATGCATCTCTAGTGTTCTTACATGTAATTGAAATCTTAAATTGTGTTATTTATTTATTTGCTTGGGTAATCCCGTTGATCCATTTGTCTGTTTTGATTTCCTTGTCAACTTTTTCTCGTTAGATTCATCTATCTAGAGGACCTGATGCGTTTCATGCCAGAAGATGAAGCTTCAAAAACCACGAGTCTCTTTGAAGGAGCATCTGACTGCAGGAAAATAAGCAAATCATCTTTGAAAAACTGGGTGGTAAGAGCTATGTTATCAAAATTTAAATGTATTTATGTTCTGACTCGACATGTTTAATTGTACATGATCTTGTCCTAAAATGCATTGAAAGGCTCAAATAGACATGTCATTGTCAATTGACATGGTTGAGTCTTGCATTACACTGAATTGTTCTAATATTGTTATGCATCAAATTGTACCAGGTCAATGCCTTCAGAGAAAGGAGGGCCCTAGCGTTGACCCTGAACGATACTAAAACAGCTGTGAACAAACTTCACCGCATGGTGAATAGTTTAGTTTGTATAGTTATTCTGGTTATTTGGCTACTGATACTGGGAATTGCCACCAGCAAATTTCTCCTATTCCTTTCCTCTCAACTTGTCCTAGTCGCATTTGTATTTGGAAATACTTGCAAGACTGTCTTTGAAGCAATCATCTTCTTATTTGTAATGCATCCATTTGATGTTGGTGACCGATGCGAAATTGATGGCGTGCAGGTAATCCTCTTCAGTTAATTGTATCATTTACTTATACATTTCCCTCATACTCTTTGTCCTAAACTGTATTCCATGGATTTCAGATGATTGTAGAAGAAATGAACATTCTGACGACCATTTTTCTAAGATATGATAGCCAGAAGATCATATTTCCGAACAGTGTTCTAGCAACCAAGGCCATCCATAATTACTACCGTAGTCCCAACATGGGTGATGCCATAGAATTCTGTCTTCACATCTCTACTCCACCTGAGAAAATTGCAGTCATGAGACAGAGAATAGTAAGGTACGCGGAGAAAAGAATCGCTTTCGGCGATAATTAACAAATTTCAATAAAAATGCAGACAATCCCTCATTTTCCTGACCTCTCCATTGCTTTGTCTTTGCAGTTTCATTGAGAGCAAACATGAGCATTGGTGTCCGGCGCCAACGATTATACTCAAGGATGTGGAAGAGTTAAATAGGATGAGAATAGCCATATGGCCTACTCATAGAATGAACCATCAAGACATGGGAGAGAGGTGGGCAAGGAGAGCCCTTTTGGTTGAAGAACTGGTTAAAATTTTTCAAGAGCTTGACCTTCCGTACCGTTTGCTACCGCTCGATATCAACGTCCGTTCCTTGCCTCCGGTGAACTCTACCAGACTTCCAGCTACTTGGACAGACACTGCAAGTTGAGTGAGGCAGACAAGGAAATCAACCAGAGTGATGGAAAATGCTTACAGTTAGTAGAATCTATACAATATGAGGCTTCTTATTTTACTGCGAGAATGAGATATGTTGTTGTATGTGAGTTTATTGAGTTGATTAGCTTATGTAAAATGTCTTATTAATCTTCGTGTGTATATGTAACTGCGATCTAATATTATTAATATTTGAATGTTGATTTGCCCCTTTTGATTTTGATCTGCTTTTCCTCCATCTCTTCAGTGTGTGCAAGAAACAATGTTGTATTCATCTTAAACATAACCAATTCCTTAACAGTTTACCCTTTGTATACAAAGCAACCAATGTTCTTCCAATCGATTCTCAAAGGACTTTCTATCCGAACCCTAATCTCTTTAACCAGAGATTTAGAGGAGACTCTCCTCTAACAGTACTATGATTTTCAGATTCACAAATCACGATAACTTTTGTATTTTTTTTAATATTCGTGAGTGTTTGAGCCAGCTTACCCGCAATATAATCTCTGAGCTGGAATCACAGAGTTTTCAACCAGTGGTTCCCGAGGTCTTTTTATGGAGCACAAACCAGTAACCATTGATTAATAAGCTCGACGTGTTTGACATAATTATAAACTGATGGCAAATTGCAAAGAATCTCAAGATGGCGAAGCGTATGTTATATATTGTGTTTGAAAGCTTGATATAAATTTAAATATATATTTGTAAACTTGAATCCATAGAGAATTTTCAATGAATGAATGGAGTAAAGTAGAGAGTTTATCAAGCACAACCTTACATTATCGTCACTAGCTTCAAATTAACTAGTTCTAATTATCTCAAATTTCACCCTTATAACATTCATTTGGGCATTACCATTATAAACTATCGTACCTAGAAGAATCATAAATGTTTATTGCATTCATCAGAGATCAAGAACGAGTTACAATCTTACTTGTTCTGAGGATTTATAAGGTCATAATATATATACACACAATTGTGCTCTAATAAATGTCCACACATATGTACATATAAATATTTACAATGCTCCATCTGTTGTTGCTTTGAGTTACCTTAAATACATAAATATACAAGAGAATCTGTAATATTCTGTGTTGCTTCAAGTTTGAAGTATATCTACTGGTTAGAATTTTCCTTTTTTGTGTTGAATGAGATTTCCTACAAGTAGCCCTACATTAAGCTGTTGACTTTCTGACTGAAAGTAAAGGGATCAACCCTGATCATCAGGCTTAGAGTGAAGCCAATCAACTGCAAAAAGAGGAGATATTTCTCAGTAAATATAAAACACAAGAACAATCTTCAAAAACTTAAGTAATAGCCATCAATCCTCTTAGAACTTGACCAATGTTTGGAGTTAGTTCATTAGATCAATTAGAAATCAAAATGCTGAACCAATGAAATTTTCTTTAGGATTATAGGATTTTATGAACTCCATTCCAGGCTGAGTCAGAATTTCAATTTTGAGACTCTCTTAGAAAGAATGATACACACAGTGTTTCTATCTTGGTTTGCCAATCTTCTGTTCTGGAACTTTGATCGTTCGGAAGAGATTCTTTCTCCGTACGACGAGCCGATCGGCTCTGAGCCTTCCTTTCCTTGCTTGGCCGGATATTGCCCGACTTTATAAAGTTACAATCTAAACATAAGAAGATGTGATAGGCGGTTATCCTTACCGAAGTGAGCGCAATGCACAAGATACTGAAGCCAGGGAAGTCAAATGGTGCATCCTTGGAGAGGAAAAGAGCTGAATAGATTGAAGAAGTCAACAAATGGATTTGTAGTGAAACATTTCACACTTAAACTTTACAATTGATGTATACCTATCAAGGGGCTGAAAACTAATGGAGATATAATGTTGGCTAGGGAGTTAATGCCTGAGATGTATCCTTGTGCCTTCCCCTTAAGATAAAAAGGTCATTTTAGCTGAAAGAAGATATATATGTATATATATATATTTTTTTTTTTTTTTTTTTTTTTTTTTCAGAGGTTCAACAAACTAAACATTTGGTAGTTTTCATTTTAGTGGACTGACCTGCTCGCTCGGTCCTGCTTGCTTAGAAGCAATGTTGAATATCTGTGGAAAACCGTGGATTTGTGTGAATGCCAAAGAGTTTATCATGAACAACACAAGATTATGAAGAAAACAAGGAAAGCTTACTATTGGACCGACGAGAACGGTAAGAATTGAAAGTGCTCTTGAAGCATAAGGAACCTACAGATTTTAAAATCATGTGGTTTAGAGATTAGAGATTTTTTTTTGGTCAAATTAGCATATTACTTTGCCTCTGTATATTGCATATATAATTTCAATTGGTAAAATAAGTAGGAAAAAAAAAAGATGTAACTATATTATCTACTATATGAGCAGCATAATGTTTTATGTTTGTTTTGAACAGAACAGGATATATAAAATCTAGCTACTTGAATGAAGGGCAATTACCCAAACTGACCCAGCAATGCTGTAAAGTAGCGCCTGCATTGAAGTGGGTAATCATCAGCATCATGAGGATGGGGAGAGGCAAATGGGTCATGCATAGGGTTTATCATGGGTTAGAAATCACTTTTGCCCTCTAAACTTTACAATTCAATCATTGTACTTTTAATTTTATAACAATTTAATCATCATGAAATGTTTTGGACTTTGTAGCATATACCTAGGTAAGAAGTCTTGTTAAGATTACGGGTTGAATTGTTGCAAACTTTAAAGGAAAGTATAGGGGCTAAATGGTTGTACACTAAAGTTTAGGTTCGAAAAGTGATTTTTAACCTAATATTAAATATATTTGAGATGAGAATTAGGTGCCTACATTTGTAAAGCTAGCCAGGAGCCCTATTGAAAGCAACTTCTCTTGTCCAATAGTTGGTGCCAAAACAGGCATCAAAAGAAGCTGCAAAATGCCACAAATTTAGAGCAAGGACTATAATGAACCTTGCAAAAGATACCCTGTATTGTAGCTTCTCATAATGGTGAAGTATACCTGTGAACTGGCCCCAGCGACACCATCAATTATCATCAAGTCGGCGAACTGGTTTTTGTCGAAGTGAAAACGAGCCTTTAAGAAATACTATACACCGAAGGGATAGATCTAATATGAGATGTTTATGGAAATAGATGGTTGGAAAAAGTGCAAAATTGTCCAAACTAATTTTATTTTTTGTCGATGTCTATTTGATGAAATCATTTTGTATGGTAAGAAGTGTACCATTAATGATGCTTGCATCCCCTTCTCTGCTAAACTATTGAAGAAGGAAACTCTTGCTACTTGTGAAAATGTTGTGCTATAGATGAATATTGTTTTCATTTGGAGTTGGTCATGTTGAAAAATACCAAAAAAGTTGGAAGTGAAAATCACTTTAGAACTGACAGAAACAATTGGAAAAGAGCATAAAAAATTACCTACTCCTGATTAAGCTGATAACATCTCTTAAAGAAGAGATCTCTGTCAATAACTTATTTCTTGTAGGCAATTGTGGTCCATTTTCTTCATCATCACTTACGCTTTCTTCGAGGATTGGCAGAGTCAATTCGTTCCGATCGGGAATACTTTCCTTGAGAAAAATCCTCATGTATACTATTGCAAGCACTGACATGGAAGCGGCCACCTGCAAAAGAACAGTTCGTATTAGTAGCCAAACCGAAGCATTTGGATTATGTGCAGCAGAAAGAAGCCATGGAAAACCTTGAATGCTGCAGTAGTTGACAGGAGCCGAGCCGAAAAGGTTCCACATACATAACTTACAGATTTGACCCCAGATAAAATCCCAAATGTTGAAATCCTCTGTTCCTTTGAAGTTTTGTCTGCCTGAAAATGAAGAGACAAGTAGTTTTAGATATAGCAATGATGAGGATAGAATTCTATGTAGATAGATATAGTTGAAGTAGAACATTTACGAAGAAGAGATAACATAGTTAAAATGAGAATATTAAAAAATAAACTCTAAACACAAGATCTTTTTTGCGTTAAGAGTTAATACGCCTGACTAATTCAAGGCGAGGCGATAGACTTGTGCCTTGCGCGCACTTAGGTGGGTGCGCGTGCGAGCCTTTTAAAACACGGGTTGAAGGGACGAAAAATACCACATAAGCAAGAGCAAGTGAAACTGAAGTGCCTTCTGAAACCATGTCTGTGAGAGTTTTCATGATGTAGAATGCATAGAAGAAGTTGGTAGTTCTTCTATATGCAATTATGGCTGCAAAGTTATTCAAATCTTGGATCATAAGCAATGATTTTTTTTTTATTAAGTTAAAAGCATCAATTAATGAAATCTTAAAAGTAAACCTACTAAGTGGTATTATTGAAACTGTCATAGGAAGAGTGAGCATTGTTTTCCTTCCATATTTGTCTGATAAATTCCCAATTACTGGTGCCATCACCATTGCTCCAAGCCCTATAATCTGCAGTTTTACATCCTTTTTATAGTAACATGTTGAGTTCATAATGTTGCAAAGTTTATGAACTTACAGGGACTAAATAGTTAATAATACCATATCATGACAATTTTGATAATTAAGCCTATATTTACGTTTTCAAACTCAAGTTACAACTAAATAAATTACTTTTTAATAACAAGTTTTTATTTTTAGAATTAGGTTAAGAATTCAAATGTTTGATAAAAAACACATTTATAGAGATGATTGAAAAACAAACAAACATTGATGTGGATATAGTATGATCTGTTTTGTTGGTTTTATGCTCAAATAGAGTAAACCAACCTCTTTTATATCAATTATCAAGATGTACCTAGCTTAGTGAACAAAACACCTATTATTTTCCACAAAGTTGATTATTCCCCCAAGTATTTGAATCTAATACTGTATAATGTATTGTATTTACTCATTAATATAAATTCTTTTGAATCTAATACCAATATATTGTATTGTATTTACTCATCAAAATAAATTACTATACTTACTATTTTTTAATAAGTAACCGTATTCATAATTATTTTCTAGATTTGACTTAGACCCATAAGTTTTCCGATTAAAAAAAAACCCTTTAAATGTTGGTGAGAAAAATCCATCCTACAACATCACATACAAAATCCCCACGGGGATTATTTTCAAATTCAAAACATTGGAAAAAAAAAGTTAAAAAATATAATAATAATAATAATAATAATAATAATAAAAGGAAACTACTTAGTTTGGAAGACTAACATTAGTATCCACTGTCCTAATATATTTTGGTTTAATTATAAGTTTAATCTTGAATTTTTAAGCCTACTAAAAGGTATCTGAACTTAAAAATTTGAACTTTCATATGTTTGTTTCATATTAAATCATTCGACATTGAACTTTTATTTTATTTTATATAT
>JBBMKA010017131.1:0-30541 GCA_037833695.1 Sechiopsis laciniata
TTATATTTTCTTGACTAAAAATCATTGTTATATTATAATAAAAAGATTGTTGGTTGTATTGTGCCATTTTTTGATTTCTGTGTGTGTGTATTTTTGTGTAGCTTTGCCTAGTCACCAAGTCTTTGGAAAAAAAAAGAATAAAAAGCTTATTGGAAAGTAAACATTGTCCATAAGATTAAACTTTTGCCATTTTTTTTCCTATAAAGTTAAAATCTTTTTTGAGCCCCACATTGAGGGTGTTCAAACTACCCGAATAACCCGAACCAACCCAACCCAAGTTGACGGGTTGGGTTGGGTTAAAAATATATTTAGGTTGGGTTGAATTCAAAATCATGAAATATTTATGGGTTGGGTTGGGTCAATGGTTGACCTAAAATTAACCCAACCCAACCCGACCACTCCGAAATTATTATTTAATTTAGAAATATATATTTTTACTTATAACATAATTATATATGCGTATATTTATTTTATTTAATTATTATTGTTAGAATTTTTATTTCCCATATTCTTTAATATTTTTTCAAATCTTTATAATTTATGTATTATGATAAAATATATAGTCAAATTATGTAAAATATCTTTGTTGGTTTTAATTATATATTTGTTTTTTGGAAGTCAAAATTATGTCATCTAATTTTTTGTTTTAATTATCTATTTGTTTTATGTTTTATAGTTCGAATCTTCTAAATAAACCATGATTGTATATTTATATTCATTTCATTACCTTGATTGAAGATTGTATTTTGTTTATATATAATATAGGACTAATTTAATAAAAATATATTTATAATTTATAATTTATTATTGGACCCGATGACCAAACCCGGAAATATAAGGGTTGGGTTGGGTTGAAAAAATTATCAACTCGAAAATTTGGGTTGGGTTGAAAACCCCTCAACTCAACGCAACCCAACCCATGTTCACCACTATCCCACACACACCCGCTTGCCTTTTTTACTTGTTTTCAAATTTGGACATTTTCTTTTGTTGGGTTAATTTCTCTAAATTTAAAAGATTGTGAATTTAATTTATGGGTCACTTAATTAATTTTTTATAAAAAATTGTTTAGATGTGTTAAATTGACGGAATGATCAATGGTTTCAATGTTTGATTGTAAATCAGTTCAATATCAAGGTCACAGGTTCGATACTGAGAATCAGTATTTATCTCTCCTCTCTCGAGTTTTACTCGACAAAAAAAAATTGATCTGATGTGGATATATAATATAAATATATTTTATAGGTGTTGAGACTTTTCTTCTATATAAGGATCTTTTCCTACTTGTATCTTAGATGGTTAGAGATTATTAACCCAATCTTGTATTTAATATTATTATTTATTCATTGAAATATAAAGACAAAAAAAAAAAGTATTAAAATCTTAATACTTTTTTTTTCGGACTGCTAAAATCGTCTTTGAACTCTCTAAAACCGTGAGATTTAAATGAAAATTGTAATTTGTGGTTTTTTTATACTTTAAAGACTTTTAATTCTAAATTTATGAATAAATTAATGTAGTATGGCTTGTCGTATCTAAATTTTGAAAAAAAGAAAGAAAATCTCATGGGAGTTAATAAATTAGTCACGTGTCGAACTTACGGTGGTCTCACCCACATGTGAATTTTTGTATTTTCCCAAAAATTCTTTTTTATCTCTCTCTCTTCTATTCCATTCCCATAAATTTCAAAAAAAAAATAAAAAAAAATTCCATTCCCATATATTTTTTAATCCAATGATTTTGATAATTTTGCTCAATTTTTAGAGAGAGAAAAATAGGCATGTAGGAGAGAGAAAAAGTGCACTATATTCTGTTATGGTTGTCATCAACATGAAGTTTTTTTTTTTTTTTTTTTTTTCTCTTCTTAAATAAAAGATTGTTTTTAAAATAAAGTTCAATAATTCATACGTTAGTTCAAAAAATATATATATATCATACGCAGAATTATAAAAAATTAGCTGGGAACTTTGTTATTTATTTAAAAACACATATATAATCTTCTAAAAGTTATAATATTATAATGTTGGACAAAATATCAATTTAGCCTATGACCTAATACGACATAATGATGACTAAGATGTTTGTCTAGATTAAATTTGACAAAAACAATACTTAAACTATCAAATTTTAATCTAACATTCTAATAGTTTTTATATGTTGCCATTATTGTCCACATAAGGATTAAGAAGAATAAAGTTTTAGTAACATCTTATATGACTTAGTAATTAAGAGATCATAAATTTAAAATCTCTCCTCTTCTCTCAATAATTAAAAAAAAATGTCTATGAAAGATAAAGAGTAATATTGCATAATTTGGCGGCATCAATATATTCTCATGATTAGATGTAATAGATTCGAATCCCTCTTCTAATTATAATTGAAACGTACAATATTGCATTTCATTTTATTGTATAACGGAAGAGTAAATTATAAACAAAATGTAGAGTTTAGCAGCGTATTTTTATCACAACATCTAAGTTCAAATTTTCATAAAGTTAAATTACAAGGTTCTCAAAATAGAAAAAAGACGACAGTGATACCGAATGAGTCGGTGGTGCGATTGGTTATCTGGTTTGGTATTAATCTATTTCCACTTATTAGAGAATATGGAATTCCACCTCAAAACCAATTGGCAATGAGCAGAATAATTCATATGTCTTTTATATTAATGTTGGACTCTCCACTTTTCTAATGTAGGACAATTATGAGATCCTAACACCACTTCACGATCATGGGTTCGATCCCTAGAATCGGTATTTGTAATCTCTTCCCCCAACTTATATTAAAAGAAAAAGAAAAGTTTAAAAAAGACGACAATGATATGGTTATGGAATCTTATTGGTCAATTTCAATGTACTATATTGCTATTTTTTAAATAAAGAGTACACAAGGAACATATTAATTATTATTATTTTTAGTTCAACATTAATTTAAATTTGACCTTACAAAGTAAGTATTTTTATAATCCATCACTATTCACAACTTTTCAATTATCGTCAATAAGAGTAGTAACTCAACGACATCAATCTAAAATTTGAACTCATTCGTTATTTATGAATTTTGAACTAATTACCTAATTATGAATTTGAATCTCACAATATTTAATTGGTATATTTTTAAAGAACACCTATTTGGGGTTGAACTAAGAAAAAGTATTATTGAAATGTAGGAATAACTTTTTAATTTAAAAAAAAATATAGTAAAATTGAAACTAAAAAGATGCGTGCCAGTTTTATGTGTATGAATATAGCATGTGAGTTTTTAAAACTAAGTATAATTTTCAATATAAATTTTGAAATTTATTTTGTTGTCAAAAGTCCACACACATATATATTATGTCTTAGTATAGTAAACATGCCTCTATTTTTTTTAGTATATATCAGATAAAGGAGGACAAATGCCAGTTTTGAGGATCGAATTTGTGATGTTGGCGTTGAATTCGTTTACAACCAAACAATGAAACTATTGCGTCACGAATCTATTTAATTGTTCTTCTTAAATTTTACTATGTCTTTCCAACCTAAAATAAATAAATTTCAAGTCAATAATGTTTGAGTTCAACACATGATTGGATAATCAACTTGTTCCAATCTTTCTATCTTTAAATTGGTTGAATAACAAAAAATATAAATAAAATTTCAAATAAATTGACATGTCTGCTGTCACTAATTAGCCAATGGATGAAATTGATGCATTGCACTAATGTTGTGACAGGTGAATTATTTGACGAGCATTATTCAAAATGCAATTCTATATAAATGATCATTGAATGGAATTGAATAATTATTAAAAACACAATATTGAGGCAGAATTTAATAAGGATTGGAAATTATTTTATAGAAATTTCGATTTAATATCAGGCACTATATTTAATATATAAAAGGCTGACATTATATTATATACTTTCGGTGGCTTGGTAACAGAGCACATGGGACTGCTCAAAAAGTTTTTGTCCCAAATTTTTCGGCTGTTCTTAAAATTATTAATTATTTTAAAAATGATACATTAAATAAGAGGCTCTAGAGAAGGCGGCTAAAAGACTAAAAATAAAATATTTTTAAGTTTGTTAAAGAGTACCAAAAAAAACAAAAAAGTTGTGAACTTTCATAGAATTAACACTAATTATTTCATTTTAGTTTCAAATAAGTTAGTTCTTAATTTTTTTTAATATGTTCTTTAAATTTGCAACAATCAAATTTAGGAATATAATTAGTAGTAGGAATATAACTTTGTAGCTTAAAATTTGTAACATCGTTAAAAATATATTGTTAATATTTAATGAGAATTCTTAGCCAATAAGATTAAAAAAAAAAAAAAAAAATTCAACATGCTAAAGAATTAGATAGCACGAGTCATTAAGGTACATGTTAAACTAAAAGTTTTGATCTATCAACTCTTGTTTTATCTTATGGCTTACTTTTCGTACTTATGTCAATGTTCATTTGTTATTTTGAAATATGATTCGATCGATTAAAATAACTGTAATTTTGTTACATAATTATACTTTAGTTATCTTAAGCTCAAATCTTATTGACAAAACTAAAAGATTAGACAAATGAAATTAATTAAAATAGAGTAACTTAAAGTTGTTCAAAGAATAACAAACATAAAAACTTTGGACTATAGATTCAAAACCTATAAACAAAAATGATTAGGTAGGTAAATTTATTTATTAATTTGAAAAAGTTAAGTAACTAAGATGCAGTCCAATTATTTAAAATTATCATGATCCACATGACAACCCATATTGCTGAATTGGAATTGCTTCAGCTTAATTGTCTCATTCTACTATTTTTTTTTATTAAAATATATATTAAGTTCCTATTATATAATAAGCTTTGCTGTTCATGGGACCTTTTAAAAAGGACACAAAAACAAAACCAAATCTCCATGCCAATAGATCTTGGAATGTGTGTGTATATATTATTAAAAGTAATATCAAAGTCATGTGTGTGTATATATAATAATTAAGGATTTATAGTCTAAAATTAAATTAATTAGATACATAATTGAAGTGGATAATACATGGCATTGGAGAGACAAGAAATGTTGATTAGCACAATTCAAACACGAATATTAGGTCGATATTTTTATGAGATTATTTCAATTATTTTAGCGGGACACTACTATAAAATATTTGGTTTTTTTTTAGAATATTTAAATATTTGATTATTAATTCAATATGTTAGGATCCCACAATTATTTCATATTAAAAAAGTGAAAAATTTAACAAATATTTATAACAGATATGAGTTACCCCCTAATTATCAATTGATTTTGAAGTAAATCCAACATTCTCTAATACAATAATATCAGTAGAAAACTACCACTAAACCAATTAATAATCATTAATCCTAAACTTGAGTTTTGAAATCTAAATTTTCTATTCTCAATTATTATCGTTAATTCAAAAAAATCATCTTAAAGGAAAATCACATTTAATATAGATTATTTTATTATTATTATTTTATTTCTAGAAAACCATGCTTAACTAAGAAGTTCCCTAACAAATTATTAACTCATCAAAATTTTTAGTTAACTCTAGTGACATTATATGCAACTGATTAACCCAATTATTATTGGAAAAAAAAAAAAAAAACCGCCATCTATTCCTAGATTTTATAGCAAAAAACTGGAAATGGTTGAGGCTATTCTCAGTGTAATAAAAATATTTATTGGTATATATCTTTTTAACTATTACCATATACTAACATTACAATAATCAATATTTCTTACTCTTTTGAAGAAACAAAGTGAGTAATTTTGAGACTCTAAAAGCAAGAGTTACCCAAAAATAATGATAATAACAAGTTAACTAACAGAAAGGGTTAGTGGGCGATGATTTCATTGTTTGATGGTAAACTAGTTCTAGGTTCGATCTTAAAAATTAATATTTGATTCTCATTTATTTGAGAGCAGTAATACTCTCTATATCCTCCCTCAATTTATACTTCAAAAAAAACTGAGTTGACTAAAAAAACAGTAAATGAGAAAACTAAGATTGTAGCTCCATCAATATAAAATATAGACTTATAACTAAAAATTCATATATTCGAAATTTTCAATTTTTTAATATAGCTCAACTCAAAAAACAATTATTGCCCTAAGGAAAAAATAAGTTTAAAAAAAACCTAAAGGAAAATAATTATAAATCAATAATTGAAACTCAAGAATTAAAAGGAAAAAGTGATTTATAATTTAAGAGTGGAATGAATTTAATTCAAGCCACTTTTTATCAAGCAAGTTGTTGAAGGTATTGACAAATAAATTTCTGTGCATGTGAATTTCCAAATGGACATTTCAACTAACCAATGACACAAACGAACTATTTTTGCAAAACTCATAATTGGTTACCTACTTTACATTTAAAACCCAAAAACTACAAAATAAAAGAGTGAGAAGGAAGATTATTGAACATGGAATATATGTAGAGGAAAATTAAATTGGCTTAAATATTTTTTTAGGCAATTTGAAGTTGTAGATTTAAATGTAGGGAAAGAGATAAATCTCATTTCATTCTCTAATATATAAGTTTTATTTAATTTTAGTTAAACACCAAAATAATTTATTTTTGTTAAAGGAAACAAAAGTTTCAATAGCATGTTGTTTGACCTAATAGGTTTAAAATCCCCTAGCTCCATTTATTGAATTTAAAAATTATATATATTACTAAAATCTCATTTGATAATCATGTGAATTTTTAAAATTGTAGGCTTCCTTTCTCATAACTTTTTTATATAACGACTTTCATATATCGAAAACATTTAATTTTGGGTAAAATTTAAATATATATATATATATATATATAAAATGATAATAAAAATATTATTAAGAATCCGAGAAAACAAAACAATTTTTAAGAATTAATTTTTTTTATCCAATAGGTTATACATTTTTTTAGTTAATTTCAAAACAGCTTGGCTTTTGAAATCATTTGTAAAAACTCAAAAATAAAAACCAAACAACTATTAAAAAGGGTCCAATCATTTAGAAACAACTTTTTTTCAATGCAATAGGAAGTCGTGTCAAATTAGACCTCACCAATTTTGTAGTTTATTATTATTATCATTCAACTACGGGCGATTATTTATATTTGTAACGGTATGTTTGGAGCACCAATTATATAATTGTAGACGAAACGTTATGATAAATTGAGGATTATGATAAACGGTAGGTTAAAATAAACAGTGTTTGATGTGCAGGTTATTATAAGAGGAGTTATGATAAACGGTGTTTGGGATGCAGGTTATTGTAAGAAAAGTTATGAAATTTTTTCACAATTTTTTTAGTTACTTAAATTTAAATTAAAAAAGTTGACAAATAATTAATAAATTTTTTTAATAAACTTATAATTAATATTGAACATAATTTTTTAAGTCTTCAACCCGAGATCTTGAAGGGAGCATACCCTTAAAACCTAAGTCTTCATCCACTGCGCCACCTCTTGGGGACATTTATTATCTTTTTTTTTTATATTCTATTTCACTTATATATTGATGTAGTTATGTATTAGAAATTAATTTTTTAAGTTAATATTGACCTCATGAAAACAAATTTCAACTTTAAATTTTGTTTTCTTTATTCTTCACAAAATCGTTTCTTTTTTTAGATTCTTTTTCCAAAATCATAATGTTTAAGTAGCGAATCAATTTGAAATAAACAAAATATACTAATTAAAAAAAAAAGATAAACTACTATAAATAAAAACTATATACTATTAATTAAGACCAATTCATGAGTTATTATTTCAAACAATCACCAATTAATTTTGTTAAAAAACATCATATATATAATTTTAAAGAAAATTTATAGTCAATATTCATAAAAATATTTAATAAAAAGTATAAGGTTTAGATAATCTGACACGTAGGTTTAGATAAACGGGCACGCAGATTTAGATAACCAATAAACGGTGGAGCAAACACGGGTTGAATTATTATAACCAACCCGACTGTTTACATAAACGGAGGCCCAAACATACCCTTAATTATTAGATATACATCATGTATCAGTAAAGCCATCTCTTATTATTAAAATTGTAGTTTCAATGCATACTCAATCAACACTTCAAACACAAGCGTATATGTGTGTGTATCTACTAGTGATTGAATGACACATTAACTTAAGTTTTGAGTGAAAGTGATGCAACTAATAAGTCAAGAATGAATAGTTATGTTTGGAAAACATTGTGAGTATGTGAGAATGAGGGTTTTAAAGGATTCCATCTATTGTCTTTTGCTTGTTTTTCTCTCCCTCTTTTTTAGCTAATTCATATATGTCACTTTCAAATGCTTAGCTTTTTTAGGGGGTTTTATGTGTGTGATGGGTTAGTGGGGATCTATGCATTGCATTTCTTAATTATTATGTGGGGACTTTTTTGGGTCCAATTTTAATAAGAGCCATTAAAGCTAGCTAGCAACTTTTGGGCTTTTGTTTTCCCCTCCAAAAGAAAAAATATTTTATTTTTGGTGGAATTTATAATGAGAGCAAGAGAGAGACCCAATCAAGCTTATATTATTCAAGGAAAAAAAATCAAGACAATAATTTTTTTTTTTTGAAACTAAAACCTTATTTGATAATAATTTTTCAATTTCATTTTTTATTTTTTTGACTACAAATCGGAGGCTTGATAGAGAACATTACTACTTTTAAATAATATGAGAGCCAATTACCGATTTTCAAGCTCGAACTCGTGACCGTTGAGTTGAAATGAATTAACATCAAATAAGATAACTAACCGCGCCATCAACTTATTCGGTAAGATTTCAGTTCAATAGAAGATTCAATAATCCACAATAAAACCACACCAAATTTTTGGTTTATTTTCTCTTTCCTTTTTATCAAAGGTGTAATTAATATTACTATATCAAGTAGAGATAAAAGAAAAACAAACTATAAAAATCAATCCCAAAGTTGAGCCCTAATTAGTGCATTGGAGATGAAAAAAAACATAGTTCATTAGTTCCAGAAACAGGGAGAGCTACAAAACTTATCTCTATTGATAAAATCATGCACGCTCAGGTTTGAAATGAGCAATAATGAAACTATGATAAAATAACACCTAATCAAACTCAATTTGGGAGTTCCTAAATTCAAAATATGATATAGAATGAATTTAAATTGTAGCCAACCATAATAGTAACTCAACAATATTGAATGTGTGTTTAATTATAAATTTGAATTTCTCACCTCAATTATTAAAGAACTCACAAAACTAGACCTAAATTGTCGATAAAAGTTCACAATAAATCCGATTTTGCTCTTAGAATATCATAGATGAGGAGTTTTTTTTAGTCCAACCTTTTAATCATAGAAATACACAAGAGCTATTATTCTTATTGGCACATGGCACAAATGAAGAGTTGATGCTTTTTAATTTTTTTATTATTAAAAGAAATTAAAAAAACCTTAACCACTAATTTAATTTTTAATGTACAACATCAAAGATTACAAGGGTTGAATTATATCATTGAATTTTCAAAAAAAAAAAAAGAAAAAGAAAGAAAGAATTAGATCATTGATGTTTTATTGTTGAATAAAATGTGTTATGATTCACATGGCCGTTTGACCTAGTTTAGAAGTCAAGAGAATCTTGAAAGTTACAAAATTATATATTTAATTTATGATGGTTATGTCTATGAGCATTAATTTGTTACATTTTTTTTTTTTTTTTTTACAATCAAATATTGTACAATCTAAAGCTAGTTAGTTTGTTCTACAAAATTAATTGAGATACACATAAATTAGTCTCGAATACTTACGAATATAAAAAATAAAAAAAAATTGCATGTGTGTTTTCTTTTTCTTTTTTTATAAATTTTTTTAACAATGTTGGTTGGGTAACTTACGTTAAGTTAAATCAAAGAAGCTATATTTTTATGTGAGGGTTTTGATGATTGAGAGAACCCATCTTCTTTTGTCCTTAGAATGAGAGGTCTTTTTCCAACTCAGCCTCACATGCTTTGGCTCTTAGTATCAATCAAATATCTTTTCTTTTCTTTTTTCTTTTTCTTCTTTTTTCTTTTTCTTTTTGTGGGTTACACGTAATGGCCACTATACTTTTCAACTTATTTTTCCTATTTTATTATGAGTCATTTCAATGAATATTTAATAAACCCCCACAAATAAAAGCTACTTTTTCTAAAAAGGACAATTTTTTAAATTTCCTTTTCTTTTCTTGGATTAATTGGGAGGAAATTTCATTTTTTTAAAATTGCCAAAATATGACACAAATGGGTTGTATTAAAAGTAAAATGAACATTACCAATCCACTTCCATTCTCCTATTTTAAAAATTAACTTTTAAAGGTAGTACATTTTGACACATTGATCAAACTGAATTATAAGTTATAGGAAACGGTTACAAAATAAAGCTAAATGTTGTTTCGAAATTCGTCAATAAATCACCCTAAATTCAAGTAAAAATTATTGAAATAAACTACAACACCACCTAACCTCATCTTCTATACCCAAAAAGACTTCGACTATTACCATTTCGGCCTTTTATGACATTTTTAACAGTCATAATTGTCTTATTATAATAATTATTACCATAGCCAACAAGAGCACAGTGATAATAATATCTTATACAACATATTAACTATAAGATTTCAGGTTTGAATTCCTTTTGAGCCAATATTATTGTATAAAAAAGCAATTATGTCCATAACTTTATTCTATCATGGTATCTTCTATCATAGAAAGTGTCATAAAATATTATCCATGTCATTTTTAAAATGTTCATATACAATTTTTCACAACAATTAAAAATTGTCATGAATCAATGAATAACAATTAAGATTTATGGTGTTTATTAATGACATGCTATAATTGTTATAATTTCAAGGCAAATCCAATAAGGATTTTGGAGTTTTAGGGGAGTAGAAGGGATGAGAGGTGAGGAAATTGAGTGATTTGGAGAAATGAAATACTTATTTGAAGATTGATGTTATGAGGGGAGAAGAGATGAGAGATTGATGTGAGTGGATGTGATATTTATCATATATATATTTAATATAATTAAATAATAGGTTTAATGTGGTGTTAAAATTGAAAAATTAAAAATAAAAAGAGTTAAAAATTAGATAAAATTTAATATAATTAAATAAGATGTTTGATGTGATATTTGATAATGAGTTGAAGAAGAATTGAGAGAAGTTGAGAGGAGTTGAAAGAGGTTGTGATGTACTAAAAACAAACAAGGGGTTGATAATTCCTCCTCTCGTCTCTTTTCCTCTCCTCCCTCAACCTCTAAATCAACCACCCTCAAGAATGATCACTCACAAATTAAATAGCATCGCCTAATTAAAAACTATACTCAAAACTTAACCATGAGACATTTTAATTTTAATTTAGTGATAAATTTTTTTTACAAAAATAACTATCATACTAAAGGTAGGGGAGCAATAATTTAATTAGCAAATCTCATGGCTTAAATGAACAAATATTTATGTTGGGGTTTGGAGGGCACTTTTGAAATCTAAGCTGATACCCACTTTTGTTGATTTGATCCCTTAAAAATGGGACAACATGAACACACAAATGACTTTTTTTTTAAGTTGCTAAGCCAATAATATTGCAAATATGTGCTTATGTCTTATTTGCACCCACTATATGTTTGTGTTTCTTCTTTTCCTTGCCTTTACTGTTTTCCTAAGTAACTACTTTCATAGCCAACCAAAAACACAAAAAATAAGGGAAAAAAATAAAATTTTATGCTTTTGCTTTTTTATTTACTAAATTTTCTTTTTTTCAGCTTTTTATGGGGGTTGAATAAACAACCCACAAGACCTAATTTACCTTTTCAGCTTAGAGACAAAGAAAGGTATCCTGGAAAAGATTCATACCAATGGTAGAATATTCCTCCACTAAATAGCTTTACATTTAGAGCGGTTGAATCTCTATAATTTTAGGTGTATATAGTTTATTATTAGAGGAGTTATAATAATTTATGTTTGAGATAATAGATTATTAATTATGACATAAGTTATTATAATACATGGTCAGAGATCAACATAATTGAGATGAAGACTTACTTAATTCACTAATAATTAATTATGAGTGGATGACTCAAATACATGTTGATTTTTTATAGCTTAATTTTTTTTTAGTATAAATTGGAAGAGAGAGATTGTAAACCATACATAAAAATACTACGATGACCATAAAACCAACATGCCACAAATTCTTTCTATTTTTATAACCTAATTAAACTTTGCCCGCTTTAAATGGAAGTCTAGACACTTCCTAAGTTGTTCACTTTCCCTATATAATCTACATATAGACGAGCATAATTTAATTGATTACAAAATTAAAATTTAAATATTTACTGTTGAACTAAAAATATAATATTAATAGTAGTAAAAAATACGCTTGCCTAATTTATATATACGTACAATCTTCCTTAATTCTATTAAATAGAAGATTTCTCAGGTCTTTTCATATAATTGATTGTGATAATTGTTAATTGAATAAATTTACAGTTACCGAAAAAATGATAGGTATAATGATGGGTTATTACAAATTTTTCTTAACAACTAAATGTAAAATTAATTGAAATGTATGTAAGCAGGTTCGAACTCTCACAAAATTAAATAAAAGTCAAATATCTATTTTTATGAACAAACCTGTAACTATGGTACTGTTAAACTGTATTGCTATCAAATAATGAAACTAACTCGTCACCAACACTTCGATTATTAAATAATGTTTTTAATCAAAGAAGCATAATTTTTTTTTACAAAAGTTGGTAGGGTTGAGTTGCACTGTAGTGGATGTGGCCTAGATAACTTTAGTAGTGTCGGTTGGAAATTTTAAAACCCAAAAGCCAATAAGTATATACAAGAGAAGTAAGTTGTTTCTTTTTCTTGTCCTTTCATTTTTATTTATTTATTTTTTATTTTTTTAACTTGAATTTTGTATTATATATTGGGTATGAATGGCTAGGAACATAACGTTGAGTTACACTTTTTGTCATGGCCTTGACCAAATTATTTTCCTTTACACGCCAGATTTGCAAAGTATAGTCACATCCTATATAATATTTGATTTCTTTCCTTTCACTATTGGTCGTATAAAGTTTTTACTCTATTTTCAACATTTTTAATGTCATCCTATGGTTTGAACTTTTACAGACACCCATTTGTTTTGCTCGTTAGCCAAAAGATTGACACACTAAAATTATTATAATAATTTATTTATTTAGATTGATTTTTTAAAAATAAACAGTATTTAGACTTGAATAGTAATTTCTTAGTTACTAAGTCATAAATCATGCAATTTGAGCTATACTTCTTTTAACTATATTTTAAAGATGTTAATTGATGTAATTAAATGGCAACAAGAGCAGTAGTTTAGCGGTACCTAATCCAAAAAAAAAAAAAAATTGATGTAATTAAATATTAATTTTAACAACTTAAGAATTAAAATAAATATCAAATATAATAAAAATGTAATTTTATTATTTAGCAACAAGAATAGTAAGCTTAATAACATCCATTATTTTGGAGATCATGAATTTGGATCTTCTAATCAATAGTTGAATTAAATAAATGTATTTTTATTTATTTTAAGCACCAAAGTCCTTTTTTGAGTTTAAAAAAAAAAGAACAGAAATCTTTATCCAAAGCAGGCCAGAAAAGCCCAAAGCAGCCACAATCTAAAAACCCTCAGAGTTACTTACTTATGCATAAAGATTTATAAACCAAAGTTTCAACTCCATAATATAAATGAAAAGTAATTATAAAGAATATTATAATTTACTCTATTAAATAATAATAATAATAATAATAATAATAAAAATAAAACACGTGCTTTTCTGGCCCCTACGTGGATCCAACTGATGTAAAGTTTAAGCAGTTCTTCCAATTTCCTTCATTATGAGATGAAAATGAAAGTCCAATAAATTAGTTAGGCCATGGTGGGACATTATGTATTAAAATGAGAAATTACACATTATTATTAACACCTGCAACTTATTAATTAGGTGAAAAGAGGCAGTACCAACTTGACAACCTTTAATTCCACTAATTTAGGTCCCGTTTGATAATTATTTCATTTTTCATTTTTTGTTTCTAGTTTTTCATTTTTGGATTTTAGTTTTTTGTTTTAAAAAATAAAAATTGTATATGTTTGATAACTCATTTTAGTTTTCTGTTTTTAAAAATTAAAAACCAAAAAACATGTTTGATAACTGTTTTTTGTTTTCAAACTTCAAATTTTGTTTATATTTTTTTAGTTTTTTACTATTTATTCTTAATTTTTTCATGCTTTTTTAAAAACAAAAATGTGTTTTTGAAATCTACTTTTTTTTAGCTTTTAGAATTTCTTTAATATTTTAAAGCATTTTTAAAATTTAAAAAACGAAAACCAAAATTGATTATCAAACAAACCTATTTTTAAAATATTAAAAATAAAAACAGAAAATAAAAAATGAAATGATTATCAAACGGGGTCTTAGCTAACGTGAGTCGTACTTTAGTGGCATCATATACGTCTTAGTAACCATAAGGTTAGAGATTCGATCCCCTATCCACTAATGTCTTAAATAAAAAAATTAAAAAATCAATAATTTAAACATACAATGCCTTTAATATTCACATTTCTAATTGATTGCTTTTTTTTTTTTGGGGTTTAATTACTATTGAATTCAAACTCTCCTAATTTATTGATTCCACGCATGACGGTGAACACAAATCTTTTCCATTACTTTTGCCTTTGTGTGTTTCACCTTCAATTATGGTGTGATTAGATTTCACTTTAAAAGTACAATAATAACTCCCCCATAATAATTAACCCATTTGATGTTTTTTTAGTGACTAAATAAGTTTATACACGTTTTGATAAGTCTTAGACAATAAATTGTTAAAGAAATATGTAGAAAATGAATTTTTAGATTAATAAATACTATGAATTAAATTCATATTTCTTAATTTTTTGAAGATCCTCTTAAACCTTAAGTCAACTGGTGATAATTAAAAAGTACTAGATGTTCTTTATAAATGCAAACTCTTCACGTGATTTTTCGATTCTCTTTCTCGGGTGTTTAAGTCCATTCGTACAAATTTGATACATAAACTGGTAGTTTGTAAATACTTGAAAAGTCATTATAATAAACTATAAATTAGAATAATAATACAAATCCTTATATAGAACATTAATATGGAATTTTGGTTCATAAGATTCAATATGGAATATTGATATGGAGAGAATTATAGCAAATCTAAGGAAACCATCAAACAATAAATCTTTTAATTTAATTGATTAAATAACAAATTACATAAAAAGAATTGGGTGGGGATGAGAGTTAAATGAAATTAATTATACGCAAAGAGACGAATGTAAATTTTATTTCAGACTCATTTCAAAAAGAATAAATTTTATATCATACTTAAGTAAGAAGGTTAAATAAATCAATAAAACAAAGGCATGAATAAGTTTAAAGTAAATGATGGGGTGTTGTGAAAAGCACCAAAATTTCTTCCCCACCTTCTCAATTTTCTAATAAATAGAAGTAACAAATGTATGACTAATGAGTTTAATCGATTTTATTAATTAAAAATACCTTTTTAAAAATTATTTATTGAATTTTTGCCTACTTTTCTTGGTCATATGGTGTGTATTAAATTATTTTTTAAGTATAGAAACATAGTGCTTCTTTCTTTTCTTAAAAAAATGAAAGAAAAGAAAGAAAGTGCATATAAAACCCCAAATTAAATTAATGTTTTAAGCTTTTTATGTAAGGCCATTTCCTTTTATTATTTTAAGATTTCTTTTCCAAAAAGCTATTGGCTACATAAGGAAACATGATATTTTGACATATCTTGATACTCAAACTGCATGACATGGCTTTATTTAAAAAAAAACTTATGCTAAAACTATTTATTTTATGATTTTGAATTTGAGAACTTCCATAGAATAATAGCTCACCGATAAAAAAAATAAAAATAAATCAAAATGTATATATAAGTGAATATTCATAATTTATAAATTTGAATTACCTATTTTTTAAATGTTGTTGAACTAAAAAAGAAGAATATGTTTGGAACTTTGGATAAATGTTGATTATTTTTAAACACTTCTAACTAAATAAAAGTAGATTAAATTATGTCTTTTTGTAGTAGCTTAACAACTTTATTTTTAACCGTCGTTGTTTTGCACCATGGAATATATAAATGAAATGTTTAAGTCTCACACTTCAGCTATATACTAAACTTAAAAATTAGTCTCCAAATTACATATAGAATCGTTGATTTCTATCATTATATAGTTAATTAATTGTTTTAAAAAATAGATAACATGGAGGATATTAATTGACAAATAAACACATTATCTCCAAGTTAAAATGGAATGAACTTAAGAATAATTGACATGTATAATCGATTTATAGGTTATAAGTTCAAATATTATTGTTATACTAAAAGAACATAATATCAAAATGATTGATTGATTATTATTTTTTTGTAATTCAATATATTTACAAGGTAAAAAATTCCAAACGTATAATTTTTTGGATATCAAATTATATATCATTCAAATGAAACTAGTTCTCATTGGCTGCTTAATTATTTTTTAAAAGATGTTGGTTTCTTTGATCAAATTACATATTAAAATAAGCATTTTACCTAACAACACTGCCCTCAACAGCTAGCATAAAGTCATAACACACTATAAATAAATTAATATATGGTTTGAACTATATTAATAATACATACTCCGTTTGATTGGATGGAATAGATTGTGGGTTAAAATTAAATTAGCCTCCACTTTAAGGAAGATCTTTTAATCAATTTGAAGATTCTTTAAGCTTTTAAAATTTTGTTCACATAAGTTTTTTGAACTATTGGTTGCTACAACCTAGTGAGGGATAATTCCTGTGTGATTTGATTTCAACTTTTTTGTATAATTAAATCAATAATTTATGTAATGGGGACAAGAAAAAAATACACACTCAAATATTCAAGTCGTTTATGGCCGATGTCGCTAAACAATGGCTTATACCTGCGCTATGGGCCTAGTGGCTTGTGTTTGGGCCTGGTTCAAACTAATAAGAAAAAGGAGAAATCTTGATTCTTTCATTTTAGGACGCGATTTTGAATCAACCATTCTCACAAAAATTATAAATATAAATAAATTTTAGAAAAATTACAATGAATGGTCGAATTTAATAAAATAATTACAAATCTAGTTAAATTCGAAAATATTTGCAAATCTAGTCAAATATACGGTATTTCTAATACTCATAATTATTTAGGGTATTAATACAGTATTTTGTATTATTAATATATTATTATGTATTATTATATTATGTATTAATACAAGATTATATTGTGTATTAATACAATATTTTGTATTAATCATTCTCCTCAATCTCTCTCTATCTATCTATCTATTATTATTATTAATATTAAATGAGATTTTGAATGGAGCATACTTTCAAAGTGTAAGTCTTTAACCACCGTACCACCCCTTGGGGACGATGCCATCTATTTTATCCTATAATAAAAATATAAATATACGGTGCTATAATCCACTACAACCTTGAACTAAATTATATTGAATCTCCAACCATAAGAATTCTTTCCTAATTCATTAAAACCTCAACTTAGTCCATAAACACTATTATTTATAGCTTCTACCTCAAGTTTTACTCCATAAACCATATTTATATGGCTCAATGAAGTAGAAACTTCATATATATATATATATATATATATATATATAAAGGTTAGGTACGTAGAAAGTAACACCTAGATTTGGGTCATACCATAAATTAGAGGATAGAAACAGACAGTATCTGCCAACAACAAATGCCTTATGGGGTGTTTGACTATAGGAGAGATAAGATAAGATGTGAGGATATGTTGATAGCAGAAAAATCTTATGTTCCAGTGCATGAAGATGAGATGAGAGAACAAATTTATTTGAGATCAGGAGATGAGATGAGATGTTGATAGCAGAAAAATCTTATGTTCCAGTGCATGAAGATGAGATGAGAGAACAACTTTGTTTGAGATGCAGGAGATGAGAGGAGATAACAGGAAAAATCGTGTTTGGAGTGGAGGGAGGAGGATGAGATGAAATGTTAGGATATCTAATACAATTTTTTTTTAATTATTGTTATTATTATCTATTCTTTTGTTTTTTTAATAATAAAATTATTTTCAAATTTTTAACTATTAACATCATAGATAATTTATAAGTAATATAAAATCAATATTATATCACATTTGATCATATTAATGTTTATATTCAAAAGAAATTGAGTTTCAATAATATTATGTACGGCTTAATAACCATGAAGTCAAAGTTTCGAGTCTTTCATACCTAAATATTCTTGAATTGAAAAATAATAATGAAAACAAATTTCACATAACAAAAATGAAATTTGACTAATCTAAAATATTTGTAAGTCATTCATAACTTTTTTTTCAAGATTTGTTAGACTTAAATAATAAAAATAAATTTAAAAAATACCAAAATTCTATTTATTAAAAAAGAATGAATTAAAAAATAAAATAAAACCACTTGGTTAAACTAGTCATTATAAAATCTTGATAGCAATTTTTATTTTTATTTTATTAAAAAAGAAACTATTTTTTATATCTTTTATACATTCATATTCATATTTATCAAAAGTCAAAAGAATTGTCAATAAAATATACTAATTAATATGTAATAATAAATCAAACATTAAAATGATTTATTTTATTAGTCATTGACGCTTCTAGAGTACCATAAACACTCCTAAATTTTTAATTTTTTAATTTTTTGTTGCAGGTAAAAGTGAATTATAATATTTTCACATGGAAGTAAGACATTGTCCCTCCAATTTTAGAATTTATTGTTGTTTTTTTTTAATGTAAAATAGATCTCAATTCCTATATTGATTCATACAAGTCTTGGAACTTATAGTTATTTTTGGTATATACAACAAAAAACTCTAAAAATTATTTAAATTCATTTACCCCTTCCACCAAAAAAATTATAGATCCGCTCTTACTATTATTTTAAAGTGTAGCTTAGTACGAGAGTACAAAATTTGAATCTCATTTTTATAACAAACAAAATAAGTTAAATATTTTTAAATTTATTTAAAAATATTATAAATTATGAATAAAAATTCAATATGTATAAATTATTTAAATTTAATTTTTGTTTTGAAAATAAATTGATGTATATATTGTTAATATAAAAAAGAAAGACATTATTGCACAATAGATTTTTAATTATAAATTTATAAACACGATCTTTCTAATTTATCTCTAAACAATTGAAGTTTCATCATTTTTTTTTTTGTTATTAAGAAGGATTAAACAAAAGAATAAAAAGTATTTGATTTTTTATAAATTAAAATATTAAAATTTATTATCATATATCAAAAGATAATATATATATATATTTTTTAATTTTCAAAATCAAATTTATTTAAATAAACATTTGATATAATAATAATATAATTATTATAATTATATACCGATATATTAATATATTTAAATAATAATAATATTATAACAAAAATATATCAAATATAAAAAAATAAAGTAAAAAAATATAAATAAAAAGTTGAAAAAAAAAAGAAAATGAGAGGAGATGATGATAACACCTTGAGTCAAACAAGGCGTTGAAGCCCAACACCTCATCTCATTCCAAAACAAACACATTCTTAAATTTTGCTTCAAAATAATATAAAGGTTACAGAAAAGTCGAAAACGAAATTAATTCTAAAGGAACCAGAATATTACAAGTTGGATTAAAAAAACAATATTTAAAGCTGCTCTTTATTAAAAATAAAAAATAAAAATAATAATAAAATCAAAGCTTTATTAAAAAAAAGTTCAAATATGATTTAAATATATATTTTGAAGTTTCTTCTCTCTTAGTGCCTAATTTTATTTTTTTTATTTAAAGTAAAGAGAATTTCCATGAATAATGCAAAAAAGGAAATAAATTTTAGATATGTATATGAAATATTTTTTAAGAATTGCTAAAATTAAAATAGGGAGCTACTACCTACAGAAAAAAAAAAAAAAAACTTAAATTTATTTATTTTTAATAAAAGACATTAATGTTATTAAACAAATTTAATTCATTATAACTATAGATTTATTATAGATTTTTTGTTTGCTTGTTTTGAAAAAAATTATACATATCACTTTAAACTTTTAAAGTGCAAAATTTAAATTTGAATATTTGAAATTTTAAGAATAAAAAAAATAAAACCATGGGTAAATTATTATTAATAAGCCAAAGAGCTGTACTTCCAATTGTTGTAATCTTGAAAAATTATATGTTAATAACTTTTTTTTTAGTACAAGTTGGAGGAAGAAGATTACAAATACCGGGATCGAATTTATGACTGTGGAGTGAAAATGAATTAACACCAAATTAGCGCCATTGACCCATTCCATTTAATAACTCATTTCTAATCATTATTTTTTAATTATTCAAAACAATTACTTTTTTTTTTAGAGAAAACAATTCCTTGTTTTAAATGCACATAAAAACAAACTAATATCTCTCTAACTCTACAAAATGAACTATATCAAAATGAATTTTTAACTACAACTCTCAATTTCTAATTAATCAAAATTACTCTTCAAAGTAACTATTGGAATTAACTTATCATCCAAACCGAGATCCAAATCCCTCTTATATCTTCCAAACACAGAATATAGAATTTAAGGGTGTGCTTGAGGCAAGAGGAATTGTAATGATTAAGTGGGGAATGAAAATGAGAAGAAGAATAGGGGGAAGAATAATTATTTGTATTTGAAGCAAAATTAATGATTATAGAGAGAATTATTATTTGTGTTTGAAATAAAGGTAATGATTATGAGAAAAATAAAATAATGAAAATAATGTGAGTGAAAAATAGTTATGTGATGTATAAAAAAGTTGTTGGAGAGAGAATAAAAAATAGTTATGAGGAAAATGAAAAAAATGACTTTTGAAAAACGTTATTATAGAAAGAAAGATTATTGGTGGTCCAAATACGAAAATTATTTCGTTTCCATTCTCTCCCTTATTCTTGGTGGCAAAAACACCTAAATGATACTAAATCCTGGCCCATCGCACTTTGAGCAACCCCAATTCGTACAAACCACTTTATAAAAAAGCTGACCTTTCAACTTATATGGCTATGAACATTCTGAGCAGCCATTGCCAATGGTCCATTTAGCCACCAAACGCAAAATCAGCATTGTCGCAAATTCCATCCTACTTTTCTTCTCCATCAAACTTTACAAAATTTCTCCATTTCTGCAATTGACAATTCTACCCTTCACCAATTTCATCTAAATACCAAACCCTCATCACTTACCTCTTTGTGGGTCTCTCTGGATTAGGAAAACCATCACCGCCAAAATTATGATTCTAAACTCATCATAATTTTGTCGTTTGATGCGTCCTGTTCTCACATCTTTACCTTAATTCTAGACCCACAAATCCAATTTTCCATCTTGTTCTTCCCATTTTTCTCATTATTTGACTTCATTACACACTGATTTCATTTCTTTTTGGATTTTTTTCTTCCCATTTTGTTATTTTAAAATCCCTTTTGAAACAGCTATTCAAAGGTGACTAACTGTTGTCATTCTTTGGAATAGGACAACCCTTTTGTTTATTCTTTCCTGAGATTGTTTCTTTTGACTTGGGTTTTCTATTTTATTTCCATAAATCATGGGTTTTGTTCCTTAGCTTTGGAAAATGACTAATTTCTGATGAACCCTTTAATTGATTTGAGATTAGGTTGATACTTCCTTCAATACCCTGCATTGTAGCTGTTACAGTTTGGCTAATGAAGAATTTATATATGTGTTTCAATTTTCTTTCATTTTGACTTTTGTCCATTGGAAACTTTTGCACAACACATGTTTCATGTAGATTTCAGTCAAGTCAAAACAAGACAATTGATAGCCACCAGATAGAAAAAAAAAAAAAAAAAAAAGAAGAAGAAACCATTCAATGAAGATGATGACAAAACATTCAAGCTAGTTGTGTTCACTTTAGGTTCCCACATTATAGCTGGAACAGTCACTTTTGGATGTTTTGTCTTTTGTTGAGAATTAAGGTCGTGACAGTCTTAAATAGCCAGCCTAACTATTTTAAGGTTGTGTCTATTTGAGGTAGTTTTATAAGTTCATGGCTATAAATATTTCCTGTACCTGAAAGACGCGTCATAGTTGCTTTTGTTTGTTTCTGATTTTGGGTCATTTTTGAGAATTCTATTCTTCATAAATCCCAAATCTAAGATTTCTCTTTTGATTGAAGAGATATTGACATAAACTGCTTGATTGGAGGTTCATCAGATAGACATTTCCTCTTAGAACAGTTGTCTTCAAGGTATGTGTTTCTTTCTTACATTTGGTTTAAAAGGATGCTTTTGAAATATGTTACATGTTTTTTCAGAAGGAATCTTATCTGGTTTTATGATATCTGCATTCTTGATCTTGATGAAAACTCAATATTGATCTAGTTTAGATCATGAATAAAATAGCAAATGAGGTTGTGCTGTCTGAATTTTGTCGTAGTGCGGCGTCTGTCTTTTATCGATCTTTTGTTTGAGATCAGAGGCTTTTCATTTCACTTTTGATCAAAGAACACCTGCAAAGCTATGATTTTAACACCCATTTGATGTTAATTTATTCCTTTGGTACGTAACCACCTTTTTGTGAAACCTTGGAATCTGTTGTAGCAATCTAGTACTATAATATCTATTTTGGATCTCGTAAGGGACTGTTGTATTTATTGGTTCTGTGTGATAACAATTTGGTTTTAGCTTTCTATTTTAAAGAGTTATACTTGTTTGACACAGAATTCTTTCAATTTTGTTTTTCATCCTTTTAATACACGAATTCACAAAATTTTAGGAACATAACCACATATTTCGTAACCAGTCTTCTTTGTTTTCGAAATTGTGAAAAGACTTTAAGAATGTTTTTAGAAATAGAATGGTTGATCTCATGGCTCTTGTTCGTTCTTATATCTAAGCATATTTGTAAGTCCATATAAGAACTGGGTCTTAATTGAGAATTTTTTTTAAGAGGGCAGATCTTTTAATTTGTTAAAAAGTTATTTGCTTGGAATAAATCAATTTTCTGCTTTGGGTGTTTTCTTAATCAAATTATGGTTTATAGTCTTCTTCATATCTTCCTACAGGTTTTAATTCCCTAAATCATGATTTCTGTCTTCTAGGTGTTGATACTTGGTCATGGATAAAGGAAAATATAAAGAATATAGACCAGAGGAGTTATCTGAGGTTCCACCGTTGATCAGACACATATCATCAGCTGAAGTGGTTGGGTTCGACGGTATTGAAGAGAGTAACCTTCCAAATAATCAGCATCAATCAAGCTGCTCTCATTTCACCTCTGCCCTCCCTCCTACTGTAAGTTCTTATACAAATCATGTGTATTTTAGTGAAGGAAGAATTGGTTATGGAACAAATGATTTTGAGATTGTATTAGACTATTTGGTATTCATCATCTAGAATTGATATTGTTATTTAAGTCTACAGATATAAGGGTGTGGTTATTTCTATTGATTGTCTTCTGCATTATGGAGTGTTTGGGGCAAGGAGAATTGAGAATGATGGAGCAATAATTCACTTATTCATGTTTGCCGATAATCATTTTTCTATAATCAATATTCATTCTTTCCATAATCACTATTCATCCTCTCCGTAATCTCATTCTCCTTATAAGCATTTTTTCATTCTCGCTATTACCACTTTTTATTTCCCCATACTCACTATTTTGTTTCCACTTAATCATTCTATACCCTCCCAACAAAGGGAATGATTTAATCATTCTCTTCGCTTAAACGCAGATAACCATTCTCCCCTTCATTCATTATCCCCCCGTATTCTCATTCTCTCCATAATCATTCACATTCTTAACATCCTTGGATGACCTGGAATACTTTGAGTGCTTAGAGAAAAAACATGTGAGTGCTTAGAGAAAAAACATGTAACACAGGTGAATAATGGACTTCGTTTTACCCTAAAAACAGGGAAATGCATTATCACCTGCTGTGCAAATTGATGACGAATTTCAGTTCGTTAACCATCAAAGAACGCATTCTATTTCTATCAGCATGCCACCTTCTCCAGTGGGGGGAAGTCCTTTTCTCACCCCCAAAAGAGTTGCATTCAGTGGTGAATACAGTCAAAGCAATAGAACCTTGGTTTCTGCTGCTGGGGAAAAATCACCGGAAGCCGAAACGTTTCACTCTCAGCCGATTCCCAAGGGCTCTACCTATGATGGGTTGAGGAAGATGAGTACTGCAGATCACCCTAGTATGAAAAAATTGAAGGACAAAAGATATAATTCTTTTAAAACATGGTCTGGAAAACTTGAAAGGCAAATAACTTTACTTCGTGGGAAGCCAGTAGAACAAACTATACCCGATGAAATTGAAGAAGAAATTGAGAACATACCCGTTCACCGTTACTTTGATGCATTGGAAGGTCCAGAGCTGGAAACTCTAAGGGTATGTTACCTTACTTCCTCCTATTATAAAAAATATTGTAAATTCTTAACTCATGTCAATATTTTAGTATCTTCTTATCTGAACAATATAATGACTAGTAAACTTTTGGTGCTCAGCATCCTGCTAAAATCAATTTGGGTTGTTTTATACTATAATTTATTTAGTTACCACTAGTTCAAATCTGTGTGTCTCAAAGAAAAAATGGATCTTCCCATCAAACGAGGAGTTAGTGTAAGTTTGATATGATTTTTGGAATAAGGTAAAGACAGTCTGAATCTTAACTGATTAAAATTCATTTTAATTTTTTTTATGGTGTTTGGTTATATCGTGGAAAGTGATTTAATAGATTTGAAGGAAACTCTACACTTCAAAATGTATTATTGCAAAAATCATGCAAAACTCACTCTTAATCTACTTTCTAGTCTTTGCGAAAGCATTCCATGTTACATAGGATGCCCTAAACAAATTTTGACTAATGTGGTTGTGTTTCCTCTTTCTGCTATCAAAAGACATGAAATGATTGTTGTTTTATCTTTTTTTTTTTTTTTTCATTTCTAAACAGGTTTCAGAGGAAATACTGCTTCCAGAAGACAGGACATGGCCTTTTCTACTCCGATTTCCTATCTCTTCATTTGGTATCTGTCTTGGTGTTAGTAGCCAAGCAATCATGTGGAAAACACTGGCCACTTCGAACTCCACTCAGTTTCTTCATTTGAGCCTGAAAATAAATCTCGTTTTATGGATTATTTCCATTGGTCTTATAATCACTGTTGCTTCCATTTACCTTATGAAAATTCTTCTGTACTTTGAAGCAGTTCGCCGTGAATACTACCACCCTATTCGTGTCAATTTCTTCTTTGCACCTTGGATAGCCCTCTTGTTCTTAGCAATTGGTCTTCCTCCATCAGTTGCCTCCAATCTGCATCCATCAATTTGGTATGTTCTTATGGCTCCATTTTTATGCCTTGAGCTTAAGATTTATGGACAATGGATGTCAGGAGGGCAACGAAGACTGTCAAAAGTGGCTAATCCTACAAACCATCTTTCCATTGTGGGAAACTTTGTGGGGGCTTTGTTGGGAGCCTCATTGGGACTAAAGGAAGGGCCCATATTCTTCTTTGCGATTGGAATGGCTCACTATTTAGTCCTTTTTGTGACTCTCTACCAGAGACTACCAACTAATGCAACACTCCCAAAGGAGCTGCATCCAGTATTCTTTCTTTTCATAGCAGCACCAAGTGTTGCATCTATGGCATGGGCAAAAATTCAAGGTTCCTTTGACAATGCTGCACGAATCATTTACTTTATCGCTCTGTTCCTCTATTTCTCACTGGTTAGTCTCTATGCATCTCATTTCGTTTATTGCTGGCTTTGTTTACTATTGTTGTTGTTTCATTGTTGGTGGCATGTTGGTTTCATTGTTTGGTGGTAATCCAGTTCAATACCACGGTCACGGGTTCAATCTTGGAAATTGGTATTTGACTCATTTATACCCTCTATGTAGGGTTTGTAGTCCCCCTCCCCCAAATTGTACTAAAAAAAACTATTGTTGTTGTTTTATGAGTATGTCATGAACATAGCATGATGATACTGTTTATAATTCCATCCATACCTTGAACAAAGATTCAAGCTGAATGGGGAGTAAGAAAAGTTTTTCCTCTTAAACTCAGACTTGAGAGAATACAGATGAAAACAATCAATCTGATCAATAAAAAACATATCAAAGAAAGACAATGCATTTTGATGAATGGTGACCTGAAAAAAGTTGTGATTCTCTCTTCATGATTCTGTTGGTCGCCTTGTTTCGATGCTTCATTTAACTTACTACTTGCTTCTTCGCAGGTTGTTCGAGTCAACTTTTTCTGGGGCTTCAAGTAAGTCAAAACTGTCTTTCATCTCTTGAAACTCTCAACATTCTTTTTCAAGTTAGTTATCTCACAAACATTTTGTTTTGAATTAATAGGTTCTCCCTGGCCTGGTGGGCATATACTTTTCCCATGACTGGAGCTGCAATTGCAACTATAAGATACTCAGCTGAAGTTACAACTCCAGTAACTCAAGTTCTGTCTGTTCTACTCTCTGCCACTGCTGTAATCATTGTGACATCTCTCCTTATAACAACTATCATCCACGCCTTTGTGTTTCGTGACCTTTTTCCAAATGACATTGCTATCGCCATTAGCGACAAGAAGCCGAAACCACAGTGGAACTGGTTGAATAATCTAACGCGTGGAACTTCGGAATCCCAAGACATTGAAAACTACTTGAAGTTTTCAGGCTCAGAAGAAAAGGGTTGTGAAGCATCTCTTAGACCACCAAACTATGAAGGCAGAGGCGAGACTCTCCAACCATCAAATGATTAGCACAGCTAGTCTCAGGCTCACTCCTCTATAAAAATTATTGCTAGAACATAGGAGGAACTTGGTTTTGTAGTTTGAATGGCTCCAATGAACATGTTTGAGTTGGATAGTTACATACACTAAGAGTGGTAAGAGAGATTTTTGTTAGAAATATCATGTAATATATTATGATTTGTGTATCGATATGTACGATGGGCTTCATTTCCTGTTCATGTGAGAGATGAATAAAGAAACTACTTTTAAGTATCCCAAGTGTCATGATTTTTGCTCATTTTCAGCTGTTGCTAACTGCCTAAGATACATTTGGCCTTCTAACTGTAACATTTTGTTGCCTATTTTATGGCTTTGTTGTCTATCTACAAGGATTGTGAAAACTAGAAAATCAAGGGAGCAGGAACAATGTCATCTGCAACATTCGTTGTCTCGAGCCTGCAAAATTTGACATTTCGTCCGACAAGGTACAACGAGATTTGAGAATCTGTTAATTCCTTGGTATGTCTTTGCAGAAACTTCAAAGCAGCCAATGTTTGGATATTTTTTTTTGTTATCATACAAGCAACTTTGCTATAAGTCGCAATCAATTAGCTGTTCAGTTATTTATCGTTTTGTGATGCTTCTTTCTACAAAGAAATTTGACAAACTCCAAACTTTTTGACAGATGTACAAATGGCCTAGGGGAAGAGCTTTGGTCGAAACAACTCTTTCAGCTTCGTTTTGACTACTACGACAGTGGAGATGAATCCAACACCAGAGGTAAAGGAAAAAAAAAAAAACTCATCTTTTCTATATAGTCAAGATATATTCAATCCCTCCCTTCACTGCCACACTACAACAGTGAAAACCTTAGAAGGCCATTGAAAATGTCAATGGTAAAATGAAACATTTGGATCCTGTTTGGGACCGTTTATGTAATAGGGTTAGGTTGTTATAAGTTTGGCTCATCGGTTATTATAACCAATGGATTTGTCCAAACTCAAGCCATTGTTTCTTATAGCTCATGCCCCATTTAATATCAACAATTTCCTATTATAATAACCTGCACTCGAAATACTATTTATCATAACTCAGGTTATAATAACTTGCACTGCATTCCAGTCTAAGTTTAATTTAACCCATTGTTTATAATAGCCTACCGTTTATATAACCCAACCGAGGCCTCCAAACATGGCATTGATGTTTGATTGTCCGTCTTTTTCTCTGATATGAAAAATTCTGAGGGTTATCCATACATGTAGAGTTGAGATTATCACTGAAACTGAGACCTCCAATTTGCATTTGGATGACAAAAGAATTACAGCATCAGTGATGTGGTCTGCTTATGGCTACAATGACTGGCAAAATGGTGTGAAGCAATGGAAGTTTTGGTCCCCCACAGTAGTGGAAACAGCTTCTTGTGAAGCAGAAATTTCCAATGAAGAAGACAAAAAGAGTAAATGAGAAAGCAGATATGCATTAGAGTTATCAGAATTTGGCCTTTTTTCCTAACAAACTTTGTCCTTGTCTCCTCATCCTGCATTTTGACAATGAGGGAAAAAAGAAGTACAAACTTTTCTCAAACTTAGCTCACTTTTTTTACCTTCTGATTAGGTCATGTTTTGTTATGTTTTGCATAATACTAATCAAAGATTATCAATGTTTAGTTAAGGATGAAGAGGCTTTTTCTCACAGAAGTTGCAGCAATGTGATTTGCATTTACAAAGGAGACTACAAGAAAATAAAGTTTTCCTCTTTTCTTTTAGTGGTTGAGAGATTCAAATCCATAACTTATAAGTACACTCGTATGTCAATTGAGCTATACTCTGCTTGTTGATAGAAATTACAAATTCTTAATTTAAAAAGGAAACCCGTAAATTTATCACCCCCGACCTTAATTCAATAGGCATTGTCTCAAAAGCCATAGGATTGACTGCCTTGCTTCAAGTATTCTTGAAAAAAAAGATTAAAATATCATTTTTGTCTCTTACTAAATTTGTTTCATTTTGGTCATTGAATTTCACTTTCCATTTTAATTTATATACTTAAAAAATCTTAAAATTAGTCTTTATGATAAGTTTTTATTGATTTATATTTTTTTAAAAATTACTCTCTTCCTCTACATTTTAGAAGTATGTTCTCATCTTATCTTTTTATGTATTAAAATTATTATTATTATTATTATTGAAACAAGTTAGATTAACATTAACTTCAAATAGATAGTGAAAATTTCAATTATTATGAGAGAATGAAAAAAAAAAAAAAAAAATTGCCTATGTGAATCAAATGAGTTGTGAAAGAAAACAATTTAAGTGACAACTTAACTTCACATCTTGTTTTTCTTTAATTTAATTGTATATTTTTTTAGGTTAGAGAATAACAATATATGCCTCAAATTAAGCCACATAAATGTGCCTCAAAATATAGGTTATATCAAAATATCACCTAAATTGCTATCATAGTGAAAAAAAAAACATATTTTCACTATCTTTTATAATTGATGAATATTTACATTATGCTAGGGTATTATATATAAATAATGTCCACCTATTTGATTCAATATGAGCCACAATTTATTTGATTTTAAATTCAAAAAATTAAAAAAATAAAATAAATAAAAATAGAGGTCATATCCAGACATGATGTAAATATTTCTCTTTATAATTTAGGCATAATTTTTGGATATCTTGTAAAAGTATTGATTTAAATAAAGTTGAAATAGTGATATAACGTGTATGGGGAATTGACAGGACAGGCAAAAATGTCTAAATCTTGATATTGTTTTTTAAAACTATCTAAACTTTAATTTGTCTAAAGAAATTGTCCTTTTCCACGCAGATCAAACCAATAAAGTATAAATGTTTTTTTTATTCAACATCAAAGTTTGTGTCTTTTCGTTTCATTCTCTTTCTCAAATTTTCCTTTTTCTTTTCTTCCCCTTTTATTTCATCTTCATTTTTTTTAAATTCCTTATATATAAATCTTTTTAAATTATATTTTTATCTCGATTACTTTTGAAGTTCAACATATTTTCTTCATTTTTACTATTTTTTTTTCCTTCTTTTCTTTTTCTTTTTTATTTTATTTACTTTCTTTCATTTCTTTTTATATTATAATTTATTTTCTTATCTAACATATATACACATAGAGTTGAATTCTAATCACTTTCTTAATTAAATTGAGTTATGCTCACCACATATTTGAATAATTTTTTAACACTATTTCTAGAACTTTCTTATTTTATTGATTTAAAAATTTTTTAAAAAAATCTTTAAAATATTGTAAACTTATATTATTTTAGATAAATATAAATGATAAATTTTTTTCCTTTACAAAATTAAATCTATAAAATATTAGTAATTTATAAATGTTTTATAAATGTTAATAAATTATTTTTATTTATTATAATCCTATAATAATATATCATCAATTTATTTAACATTTTTAGAATTTAGAGACTTCCAAATGTGATAGTGTAAAGTTGAACATAATATATTTAAAGATTATTTTTTATTATATATTTATTTTTTTTTAAAAAGAAGTTGTTTGGAAGAAGGGTTAGAACAAAGAGTTGGAGTGAGGGATAGGAGTTGAAATAATGAAAAGTTGGATTGAGGGGTTGAAGTGAATGGTTGTTTTTTTTTTTTTTTTGAAAACCAAACCACTTCATTCAACCAGCCTCAAATAACCCAATACAATCCTTCTCCACCAAGGAGCCAA
>JBBMKA010017160.1:0-30523 GCA_037833695.1 Sechiopsis laciniata
TTCATTTGAATATATAATTTCACTAAAAAATATTTATTTTATCTAAAAAGTAAAGTAATTAAATGAGATAAAAAAAAATTAATAAAATTTTTTTAAAAAAATTGTAAACGGGCCAGGGATCGAGAAACGGGGATGAAGAATGCATTCTCTGTCCTCAGCCCCGTTTTCCCCACGGAAAATTTTTTCTCCCCATTCCTCGCCTAACCGAGAATTCTCCGCCCCGTTGAGGGCGGGTCCCCGGCCCTGCGGGGAAAATTGACATCTCTAAGTGGGAGTTAGCCAGGAAAGATGAGATTGATTCTCTTATGACGAATCATACATGACAACTAGTTGAGTTACCTAGAGGTAAGAAAGCTTTGCAAAATAAATGAGTTTATAGAATTAAGCAAGAACCCGATGGTAGCAAGAGATATAAAGCAAGACTTGTAGTCAAAGGCTTTCAACAAAATGAATGTATTGACTTTAATGGGATATTTTCTCCTGTAGTTAAACTAACTACTATTAGAACTTTATTGTCGATAGTGGTAGAAGAGGATCTGTTTCTGGAACAGATGGATGTAAAGACTGCTTTTCTTCATGGAGATTTGGATGAAGAAATTTACATGGTACAACCACAAGGTTTCACAGTTCAGGGAAAATAGAAAATGGTATGCAAACTTCAGAGAAGCTTATATGGTCTCAAGCAGGCTCCCAGACAGTGGTATAAGAAGTTTGACAGTTTTATGTGTAGCAATGGATTTTCAGAGATGTCAGGCGGATCATTGTTGCTACATAAGGTCTCAAGGTAACTCGTATGTTATTTTACTATTATATGTTAATGATATGTTGATAGCAGATGCAAACAAAGAGGAAATTCTGCAGATAAAGAGTAAATTATCTCAAGAATTTGATATGAAATATTTGGGAGCTACCAAACCAATCTTAGGAATGAGGATTGAGAGAAAATATGGTATATTGACATTGTCACAAGAAGAATATGTAAAAAAATGTGTTAAATAGATTTAACATGGAAAATGCAAAACCTGTGAGTACTTATTTAGCTTGTCACTTTAAATTATCTAAGGATCACTCACCCATTACAGAGCAAGACAGAAACAATATGGCTAAAGTGTCATATGCTTCATCTATAGGGAGCCTGATGTATGCTATGGTTTGCACAAAACCTAATATTGTACATGCAGTGGGAGTTGTAAGTAGGTACATGAGTAATCCAGGGAAACAACATTCAGCTGCAGCTAAGTGGATTTTCAGATATTTGAGAGGGACAACTGATTATGCTCTGCATTTTAAGAAGTCTAATTTTAAACTGCAGGGTTATGTTGATGCAGATATGGCTGGTGATACAGATGGCAGGAAAAGTACTACCGGGTATGTTTTTAGTTTAGGTGATACTGCAATTAGCTGGGTTTCGAGATTGCAGAAGATAGTAGCTCTTTCTACTACATAAGCTAAGTATGTTGTAGTGACTAAGGCAAGTAAAGAAATGATAAAACTTCAGTCTTTTTTTGATGAACTTGGCTTGAAACTAGGTAACGGGACTTTGCATTGTGACAGTTACAGTGCTATTCATTTAGCAAAGAATCCAGTGTTTCATTCGAGAACGAAACACATACATGTGAGATACCATTTTATCAAATTAGCTTTGAAAGATGGATTGTTAATGCTTGAAAAGATTCTAGGAAGTTAGAATCCAGCTGATATGTTTACCAAGACTGTTCCTGTTGATAAGCTGGAGTTTTGTCCAACTTCCATTGGGCTTTTTCATGAGTAGAAGAGGGGTCGCTACAGTTGCAGGAAAGACATGTCGCTTGTGTTTGTCTTCAAGTGGGCGATTGTTATTCGGTGAAGTAAAAAAAAAAAGAAGTTGGGCCCATTCCATATTTCTTACTTACCCTAGACAAGCCGTAAAAGGCATTATAAAAATTGTAATTTCAATTTTTTTTTTTTTTTGTGTGTGAGAATGAAAGCAGCCGCAAGTGACGAAAAGAAAATTATAGAGTTTTTCTTTTGAGTGTTGTAATTGCAAGAGTGGTTTATTCCATTGAAGAGTTTATTTTATTTTTTTTCTTGAGTGATTCGTGAGCCTTTTCTTGAAGAGAAAAGTGAGAGAGATCATTCCTGATTATTGTAAAACTCTTATATTTTCTCCCAGATATTTTAGTGGAACCTGTATCGGTAGCAGAAAACTGGAGGTAGCCATCATTGGGTGAACCAGTATAAATTCGGTGTCAATTTTCTCTTCCCTTGACTTTATTTTAATTATCATTCTTGTTACTTGAAAGTTTTACTTTATCTATACTTTTAAGCCTGTCGTTTCAAATTGATAATTCTGTTGTGCAATTTGGAACTCAAATTTGATCTGGGAAAGGCAAGAATATTTTTGACTAAATTATTGTGAATTTGGATTAATTATATTTTGGCAGCATTTAGCAAATTTTGCCTAACATTGAGGAGTAATATTGAATAGTTAAAAAGTGAGAGTTGTAGCCAAAAACTCGTTTGGATGTAGTTTTTGTGTAGAGGAGTTAGAGAGTCAAAATTTTGTTTGGATGTAGATTTAAAATGAGTAGTTATTTTTTATAGTTAAAAAAGAAATGATTAAAAATGAGTTATTTTGATTGATTTGAAATGAATAATTAAAAATAAGTGGTTAGAAATGATTGAGTAATTATAAATGAATGATTAAAAATAAATGGTTAAAAATGAGAGTTGTTTTTAAAAGTAAAAATGAGGAGATAGATGTAGATTTTCAAAAAGGAGTTATTAAATTCTAAAACTAAATCCAATCTAAATATGCCGAACAAACAGCCCTGGTCGAAGATTTGTAGGAGTGTTTCGCTAGGAGTGTTTTGATGAGGATTTATAGGAGTGATTAAAAATTGGGATTTGTGCAATAGCTTGTTTGGATGGAGTTTTTTGTAGAGGAGTTATAGGGAAAAACTCGTTTGGACGGAGATTTAGGAGGGGGAGTTGCAGGAATAGCTCGTTTGGATGGAAATTTTGGAGGAGGGATTATATGTTGATTTTTTTTAATATTTTATTTATATAGACAATTTATATAATTTTTTTTTAGTTCATTCATACAAAATCTCTCATTTTTATTAATATTTGTCAATTTGTCTCTTCCAATTATTTTGCTTTGAAAATTTATATAAATTTCTAAATTATTCAAATAATGTTAAAACAATGTATTTTACATGTTTAATTTTAGGCTAAAGTGTCAAACATATCCCTGAACTATGAAGTTTATATTAAACATACCCCTAAAACTTTGAAATTTTTGAAAAGTACCCTTGAACTTTGAAAAATGTTTCAAAAATACCTTTGCTGTTAATTTTGGATGAAAATCGTTTAAATTTTGTGTCAAAAATATCCCTCAACTTTAAAGAAGTTTAAAAAATATCCTTGTTCTTCAAAATATCAACAACAAAAATCTTTAACAATAAATGTTTTATAAATATATTAAAATTATGTTTCAAATACCTTGAAATAAAATTTTAAAATTCACAAGAAATGAAATTTTCTTATAAAAAAATAAATAAAATTTAACTTGTTATCAACATTTGAAATGTCCACGTAACAAATTTATCCAAAAAAATAAATAAAACGTAGTTTAAATTGATAAAATAAGTTCTAGAAATTTTAAATTCATAACCATAATCTTTTCTAATGACTCTTAAGAAATTCTTAAAAAAAGCAAAAAAAAAACTCTTGAATGAAAAAAATAACTCATTAAATGTTTAGGATATTTGAAACACACTTTTAGGATATTTGAAGGTAAAAAATTATTTATAAGTTAAAAATTTAAAGGTAAAAAATTTCTTTTCCAATTAAATGTTTAGGATATTTGAAACACAATTTTAACATTTTATTATAATATATATATATATATATATATATATATTGAATATTTTTTTTAGGTCAAGAGAGTTTTTGAAACTTTTTTAAAGTTGAGGGTTTTTTTTTTAAAAAAAAACTTTAAAGATTTCCATCCAAAGTTAACAACAAAGGTATTTTTGAAACATTTTTCAAAGTTCAAAAGTATTTTTGAAACTTTTCAAAATTTAGGGACATGTTTGATAATTTAGCCTCAATTCTAATTAAATTTTAGAACAGAATGGAAATTTTTTAAATGAAAGTAAATAACACTCGATATTTTTTGAAGAATTATATTTTTCATTTTTAAATAAAATATATAGAATTTCAACGAAAAAAAAAAAAGAAGAAGATTATTATTGATTAAATTATTATTTAATTCAAAAACCTCATTTAAAAATCTAATTTATGTAGTTATTACAATAACTCATTTGAATTTTTTTTTTTTTTTTTGAATGTTGAAAATCTCATTTTGAAAATTCCATTCAAAACCGCCGTACTAATACCCTCCAAAGTCCTAAAAAAATATTATAATAAAAAACATTTAAGTTGAGAAGAAGAAAAAAAGATTAGGTTGCTGACAAGAAGACCTGCAAAGTTTGTGTTGGAGAAGGGGCCTTAGGAGGGCAGGGCACTTGAGAGAAAAAGACAGTCAGACAAGACAGTTGAGAGAAAAAGGAGGAAATAATAAATATACATATTTATTTATGAAGAAAAGTTTGGAAGTAAATGAAACTGAAACATAGAGAGAAAAGAAGTTGTAGTCTCTTTTTTGAATTGTTTTGCTTTGGGAACATGAAATTGTTTGGTCCCTCTCTATTTTGACTGACCATAAATGTTTCCTCTTTTTTTTTTGTTTTCCTTTTCATCAATGGTGTGTTAAAGAGAGGAGAATTGGTGTGGCCATGTACCTCAATTATAACCCTATAAATCAATGGGTTTCTACATACTTTTATGAATTCCATTCTTTAATACTTTAAATTACATTGAACATTTCCATTTGATTGTAGTTTGTTCAATTCATCATGAACTTATTTAATGGTCAATATTGTTTAAAAACATGAGTTTAATCAAAGGTATGACTTGTGTTCCTATGAATATTCTTAACAACTAATAAAGTTAGAAGATTGTTGGGTAAGATTAATTGAAATACACATAAGTTAATTTGGACCCTCAAACTTAAAAGAAGAAAGAAAAAAAAAAAGTGTGTTCGAGTAATTCTCTTAGAATATATCTATAATAGTATTGAGTTGTTAATAGTTATTCTTTGTTTTTACTTTCATTTTCTCCTAATGCAATAATTTTTTAATTCAATAATACTTAGGGTATTATTTTGGTTGGTGTGTGATGATTTTTTTAATTCAGTAATAATTAGGGGTGAGAATTTGAATCTATGATATCTTATTTCATTAAACTCACTTATCTCGTTGAACTATTGCTCTTGTTGGTCATGTGATGCTATTTTAAGATGTAATAAATAGATGTGACAAACTGATTGATTGTGTTTACGACTTTGACTTAGTTTAAGGGAAAACAAACCATAATTTAAGCCACAACAGTACATTCTTTAAGTTGGATTATAATAATCAAACTCCAATATAATAGCCATAGCATATGAGTTGACAAAAAATTCGACAACTCGAACAACTCGAGTTATCCAATCTGAACTATAAAGGTTGAGTTATAATATTATTTGGATTAAGTTAGGTTATGGAATTGGCCTATTTTTGGTTGGTTTAAACCCAATACAACCCAAACTAATAAATTTTATATATATATGTGGATCAATTAATAAGATTAATTAATATGATAAGTTATTAACATATTGGTTGAGAAGGTTCACTAACAATATATATGACCATTTTGGATTTGAATATAATCTACTTTTTTATAAGTCTCACATAAAAAATATTAGCTAAAATACAACCTAACAACCTTATTTAATCCAACCCGAAAATATATTAGATCAACCCAAACTTCAATAGTACCTACTTTAAACCAACAACCCGAAAATATATTAAATCAACCAAAACTTCAATAGTACCTACTTTAAACATAATTTTTTTGGAGTGCATTTAAGGTAATAGTTGAATTAATCAATAGTGAATTATTGTAAATAGAGGTTATTATTATAAAAATGTCATAACAATAAGTTTTATTATAAAATAATTTTTTATGCATATTTAAGAAGTATTATAATTCGAAATGAAAAATTATTAGTCAATATATCGATTATTATAACTTGTGGTCTAAACACGAATGGAGTTATATAACTTAACATAACCTAACATTAAATTGGTGTATAATCACCCTGATGACTTATCAAAACCTTGTATGTCCATTTTTTATGAATATAATTTTTCTTTTGTTGAGTGGAGTGGGCCTTTTTTCTAACCAAAATAATTGGAATAGAATAATGAACAATACTTAGGTAAAAGTGGGCAAGTATTTTGAAAATACTTACTCATCTTTATAACCACACATTTTTACTTTTTTGCATTTCTCTCTCCATTTTAGCATTTATCTTTCCATCAATCAAAGCCAATTCTTTTTAAAAAAAAGTAAAAATATGTGGCTCTAAAACAAAATACTTATCCACTCTTACCTAAGTATTACTCTACAATAATTATAACCAAACTAATTTGGAGTAGAATAAACCAACTAAAATAATAAAACATAAACCAATCAAATCAACATTTTTTCTTAAACTTTAAAAGTTACTCAAAGGGAAATCAAAAAGAATCCCAAAAAAAAAAAAAAAAAAAAAAAAAAAAGAACTACTTAACCAAATCTTAATTTTACCGATTTGATTCAATTTTTTTTATATAACTTTTTTTTTTTTTTTTGTTGAAATAAGTCTACTTTTCTCTTTGTTTCATGCATGTATCTATTACCCAAATGAGGTCCATTTTCCAAGCTGATACAATAAAATATATTTTTATGTATATTAGTTTAAAAGAATCGAGATATTCTCTTGGCAAATAAAATATAAATTTGTCATTTGTTTAACAGAATATTTTGAAGTTGGCTACAAAACCCAATGAAATAACAAAGTTATGAAGAGAGTAATACTCAGATTAGATAAAACCCAGCTTTTTTTTATCTTTTTTTGTATATTTTTTGTTTTTGTTTCTGAAATTTGTTGCCTTTTTATTTACAACCCCCAACAGACCACCCTCCAATCATTGTGTCGTTTTGGTTTTCTGTACAATTTTTCCCCAGCTACTTTTATTAATAAGAGCAAAAAATATATATATATTTTGTAATTCTTTAAGAAAAATTATGTAGTCATTTTCTTATTACGTTGACATAGTTCTTGAAGAAATACATTGTGTAATTTTGGGTTTGATTTCGAATGAAGTCATGTCAAAATATTTAATAACGAAAAGGTAAATGGGTCATTGATTTGATTGTTGGATAATAATTCAATTTAATATTGTTATCACAAGTTGGACCCGAAAATTAATATTGAGCTCTCATTTATTTAAAAATAGTAATAATATCTATATAAAATTTGTGGTGTTCCTCCCTCAATTTGTACTACAAAAATTGTTATCTCTTAAATATTAAAATTATTTTTTTTAATGTCAAAATGATAAAATTGTTTGATTTTGAAAATCTATACTAAATATAAATTTCAAAAAATATCTAAGTAATATTTCCTTTAAAAATTATGTTATAGGTTTTTAAAACTCGACTAAAAGTTTTTAAAAAATTTTTTTTTTTTAAAAAGTTAAGAAATATGTTTTTTTTTTTTTTTTTTTTAATTTCTTACATATGAAATTGATGATATAGAAATAACAACAAACAATTTTTTTTTTTTAAATTGTAGTACTTCATAATAAGATATAATTACTAAATCAATCAAAAGGAGTGTCGTTTTATGCATGCATTATTTTTTCTATATATGAAAAAAGTTGGACATTATATCTGCCACATAAATTACTTTCCATGCCTAACATAATAATCTTGTCTCCCACTTTTGTCTTTGATCGTTTTAAGAGTATAATTCTAATATTTATATGCTAATAATTTTTCCATAAAGTATTACATTAATTACTGTCAATAGAGGCATTGAATTCATTTTTTAGAAAAATAAAAGAAGTCAGACAATTATATTTAAGTTAGCATTATTTCTATTTTTTCAATAAAAACTTGACTATGACGTGAAACATTTAAGTAATTTAATTGAATAACATAATGATTTAATGGGAAAAAACTCTAAACAAAATAAAAATAGTGGGTAAAGATTGAAGAACTTCACTAATAAGAATTATAAACTCTCTTTCTTAATAAGTAGCAACAAACTCTTTTATAAGGAGAAATTTTAATTTAATCTCTATTTTTATCTTACACCCTAACTCACTGAGACATATAGAATATTTTGAGATGGTTTGTCAATAATGAGTTTCACCTATTTATCTTTCATAAACTTAGGGTTTAAGAAAAATCTTCTGATCATAAATTGGCCACATCTTTTCTTGGCAATTAATCAAGTCAACCATATAGTCTCAATTTTGCCACAACTTCATTTTGGACAAAGTTTACGGTCTAAATATTTCTTCAATAATCTTGAACAAAGTATGCTTTAGAATCCCCTTTAGCAATCTTGGACATATGTGCACGATCGAGAACCTTCAGATCATCTAGGATAAAGATGAGTGATCTAGCATCTTCCAATATTATTTAACATTCTCCCACTTTGAGATTTAATTGAAGATTAATCAATCTCCACATCATTATTTCTTCCTTACTATCTCCACGTTGTTTATATCTTTTACTAGGCCATTGGAGGATCGATACCAATTGAACTTGTCATCATATTCGCTGATAATAAAGACTTATCCTCCATAACACAATGCAATATTTATCGATCATTTAGGATCCTCATAACAACGTTCCAATACTCTCCACTAGAATCTATCATATCTCAACCAACTAATTTCATTGCATGTGCAATGTCTAGTCCGATACAACTCATGACAAACATTAAACTTTCCAATATTGATGCATACGATACTCAAGACATCTTCATCCTCTCTGTTTCACTGCTACAACATATACTAGAGGATAACTTACAAATAATACAAAGAGAGGTAGAAATTGACTTTACAATCACCATATTCAAACAGTTACTCTGAGATAACCAGATCTTTATATTATTTTTGTCTCAGGTATTAAAAGTAAACATTATTCAAATGTTCAATTTTGAATTTAGGACCAAATTGAAACTACCAAGCTTAAGACTTAAAATATATTTTTTCCTAACTTTTTATATTTGTAAATTTTTTAAATTTTACCTCTGGTGTAGTTAATTATATTAAAATTATTATTGAACCAATTATAATATAATTAACTTAGAGTAGGGATTGATTTTAAACTTTTTACAATTTTTTGTTAAACTCTTTGAAGTAAAAATTTAATTACAGCAAAGTTAACTCCAAACCACATTGGTCTGTAGAAGCATACATCATTTTTAAATTTCACTTGCAATAATTTTAAGTATTTAACTTTTTTTCCTTTAATATTTAACATTTTTCCATTATATTAACCGAATTATGTTACCGAAATTGAATGAAAGTATTGACCTAGTATATTATAATCACAAAAATAACAGTATTGACTGTTCCAAAAAAATAAATAAATAACAGTATTGACCTATTATTTGCTCTGTCATTCGATAATAATACCGTATTTGATTGAATTTTTGTTTCATTCATGAGAATATAAGAAGTGTGTTACGAAATAAAACTTTATCAAGTGGTTCATTAATATTGAATATTAAAATAATGTCAAGTTTAAATATAATATTATAAATATCATCATATATTTTTACAATAATTTGTGATAATAATTAATAACTTTTTTTTATCAAACAATAATGAAATGTAAGAGTTTTTTTTCTTTTTTTTTTGGATAGCAACAAAAAATAGGAGGTAAATATAAATAAAAAGGGAAAAAATTCGTGTAAATCATTTAGGGGTCGTTCACTTCATGGTAATCTAAGATTCTCATGAGATGGGTATTTAGATTACCATATTTATTTTGCAATAATAGAAAAATATCCAGACATCTTGAGAGCCATTTGGATGCCCTTCGCAACATAAATTTTTAGGATGGCCATGTAGAGACATCCTTGAACTACACTTTTTCCTTACAGTTTTTTTTTTATCAATTTTTTCTCTATATTTTGTGTGTAGTTTGTACCTTAAAAAGTAGAAATATATTCTTTTTAGTATTTAATTATTATACATTAACAACTAAGTACACATAATTAATTATATTTATATTTTACATTTTTTTAAAAAATAATATGCATTAAATTAAATAATATTTTGATTATTTTCAACAAAAATTTAAAGTGTATTGATTTTTGTTATATGTTTCAAATATAATTAGCAAATTTTCACTTGCTCAACTAATAAATCAATTTTATTTTTTTGCTTGGTTCATTTATTTTAAAATATAACAATAAAATTAATATTAAAAAATATGTTATATAGATTTTAATTATATAAATTAATGTGTAAATTAAGTTATGAGGGTATTTAAGAAATTTTCACGAACAAAACTTATAAAATAAATACAGTTTTTAAAATACCTATAAAAATATTACTACAAAACAAATATGATGATTTAAGAATGGCGAACATCTAAAATTTCAAACATATGAGATTGCGGACATCAAAAGATTTCAGTTATCTTGATTACTCCAAGGTAAACAACCCTTACTTATGGGAATTTTTTATGTAAAAAAAAAAGTTAGAAAAAAACTATGAATAAACTTTTTAGAAAAAGTTATGACATAGCATAAAATTAGGCTGGTCCTAGTAATTAAAAAGATTAAAAAAAAACCATACAATTTTTTAGTTGCTATTTGATAAACATTTAATTTTTAGTTTTTAATTTTTGAAATTTAAGTCTACGATAATTACCTTATTTTATGCTTTTTTTATCAGAATATCTACATCTTACCTATCTTTTTAGAAATCAAACCAAAATTTAGAAACAAAAAAGTAATTTTCAAAAGTTTATTTTTATATTTAAAATTTAATTAGCATTCACTTACTTTCTTAAAAAAATGATGGATACATTATATGAAAGATGAACATATTATAAAAAATATGAGTAAGAATAAACTTAAATTTCGAAAATCAAAATAAAAAATTAAATGATTATCAAGTGGGGCCTTAGCTACCATTATATATCATAAGAGATTTGTCTTTTGTGATTACTTTCTTACTTGCCAAAATTTAAACACCATATGGTGTATTTAGTAAAGATATTCTATTTTAAAATTTAAAGATTAAAATGAAATTAAATTTCACACAAAAAAAAAAAAAAAAAAAAAAACTAAAAACTAGCCTAGGTCCCACCACTTGTACACGCCATCTAATTCGTCTCTATCTTCAAAATTTCCAACACTATTAATTAAAAAATAAAAGAAATAGAAAGGGATCGTTTCACATGTTGGAAGGGGAGAGAAGGACAGTGTCAGATGTTGTCAGAAAAGTGTTCAGTTAAAATTCAAAACACCATGTCAGACCACACAGCTTCTCACGTGGGTCCCCCTTTTTTTTTCTTCTTTATTTATGTCATTTTGTGAGAAAAAAAAAGAGTGCACGCTGGCACGCGAGGTATCACGTGCTTCCACGTGACTTTTATTCACGTGCCTTTTTTTGTCTCTTCATGCTTCCCTCTTCCTATGCCTATTGTGGTGCTTGAGGTTTTTTTTTTTTTTTTTTTTTTTTGTGTGGGGATTTAGGGAATTCCTATTTTGCCCGAGAATAAGAGAGTGAATGAAGAGAAAAAAATTCTTCCAAATTAAACACGGATGGGATGAGAGATGTATTCCTCATTTTTTATTATTTCATGCCTCGTTTACATTTATTTTTATTATTTTAAAATGTATTTTTTTCTCTTTTTATTAATTTAATTTTTAAATTGATTTTTTTTTATAGAAATATTTATTTAAATGAATTTTTTTTTTTAATAATTAACTATCTTATTGAAAATTAATATAATTTTTCTATTAAAAAATATCTATTTTAAAAATAAATTAAAAAAGAAGAAAATAAAATCAAAAAATGAAATTCCCTATTAAGAACCCGATTTCTGTCAATTCCCCACTAGAAAATCCTTGCACCAAATCGAGCAAAAAATATGATAAATTTTACGGGGACGTGGATTGGATTTGGGGGCAGATGGGGACGAGGAAGCCATTCTCTGGCTCTGCTCTGCTCGTAGACATCTCTATCTTTACTTGCTACTTCTGATTGGACCATGTAGATCGGATTTAGTTTACAAGATCATTTTGGGCCTAACTTAATTTTGGCTTTCACCCTAAGGTCGCTAGTCCAAGCGTAGAAAATCAAACCAAACGATTGATACCGGCCACATAAAAGTGGTCATTCAGTTTTTCAAGTAAATGTTGATTGGTGTTGGTTAGAAAAATACTTAACCGAAAGTTCGTCAATTAAGTCGATCCGTTCAATCGGTTTTCAAGTATAAACCCTTTTAATAAATAAACAATTTTTTTTTATATAATATTAATATTTTTTAACTCTAAATTATTTTTAACTAACATATAATCCTATAATTAATTACACCTATTATTTAATTATTGTAAAATTAACTTAAATTTAAAAGAAATTCAAAAAATTATTTGGTATGACCAATTTTTTAAATTAATTTAAAATTTTTATTAAAAAAGTGTATGATAAATTAATGAAATAGCCGACTTAACCACCGAACCAACGATTTAATCGACTAATCGATATTCAATATTTTACAGTACATTTTTAAGTAAACCGATAAGTCGGTTTTAGTATGAATTTTTACCAAAAATCGACATCAACCACTCTACAACCATGGCTTTCGAGGTGAAATCATTTGATAATACTATCGCAATGTAGCGGAAATTTTTGCACATTTAAATGTGAGGTAGAAATATAATATATTATATAAGGTCTCGTTAAATAACTATTTGATGTTTTAAATTTAAGTTTATTTTTATTCAAATTCCTTATAATATGTTTCATCTTTTCTACATTGTATCCATTTTTCTTAAGAAAGTATGTAAATGGTAACCACATTTCAAAAATAAAAACAAACTTTTGGAAACTATTTTTTTTGTTTCTAAATTTTGATTTAATTTCTAAAAATATAAGTAAACTATAGATATTCAAATAAAAAAAAAACATATAGTAAGATAGTTGTCGTAGTCTTAAATTAAAAAAATAATAATAATTATCAAACAGACTTAGTTATTTCACTCGAGTAACAATAGGATAGTGATATTTTAAAATTGGAATAATTTGTCCTCGAAGAGTAACCATTTGAAAATAATCATTATATTGGTATGATATTTAAAATATAATCCTGTTTTTTTTTTTTTTTTTTTAATAGAACAATAACCTTTCTTAGTCTTCTTTTTAAAATTACAAGTATAACATTAAAAAAAAGTTAAATAAAAATGGGCCAGTAGCTATTCATGAAGTTGCTTGCACAATGAGGCAGGCAGTAAATGGGCCTAAAAGGTTGGGCTATTAGTCTTGGTCAATTATTTAAGTTGACCCATATCAAATCGACCGAAATAAATTATAAAAACGGCCCACTATCATGAAGGCTCAAACTGTTGGGTTTTTTTTTTTTTTTTTTTTTTCTGGTAAGATAAACTTTTATATTTGTTGTATAAGATCTATTTTATTTATGTGATTTGTTGTAGTTTAGATCTCATTGTAAACTCTATATAATGGGTGTATTACGTTAATTGTAGACTTTCTCACATTTTTTTTTTCTAAATATTTTACTCGTATCAAAACCCATTAATTTGAAACGGGTATAAAATTCGATTTTCTATGAATAAACCTGAAAAAGCACAATCCTAAAAAGTATATTAAAGATTCTATATTAGAAAAATGAAACTCTAACAGTTTTTTATTCACAAAAGTCATTAATTTGATTAACGGTTAATTGTAAATTTAATACGTTTGCTCTTAATAACTATTGGATGCAAATGTAAGGTATATCAAACGGTGCACAACTTTACCTCAATAATAATAATAATAATAATAATAATAATAATAATAATACGTTTTCTGAATCTCAAAATTTTGTTACTTTTTGTTTGGTTTTTATGTTTTAAAATAATTACCTCATTTTAATAATTGTGTGTCCCTTTACTTTTTTTTTTTTTTTACTTACTTTTAAAATTTAATTTATGTCATATCAAGATAATAGCTCCTTCATCAATTTGTTAAAATTTAAAATTAGTATAATTATCATTATAGTTTTTTTTTTTTTTTTTTTAATTCATATTCATAATTATAGTTAACATTCTATTATATACGAACGACTAAAATCAAATCTTATTATAATGTCGGAGGAAAAGTATTCGACTTTCAAACTTAAGGATTGAATTAAAATTTCACCAACTTTTTTTAAAAATAACTTCTATATACCTAGAATATAAAGAGTAAAATTGTACTTTGAGCCAAAAAAAAAAAAAAAAAAAAAATCGAGCTCCAATAAAAATTTCCGGATTCGAAGAGTGAACTTCTCTTGACCCAAATGTCTGGGAAGTCTCGAATCGAATTTTCTACTCTAATGGTTGTCGAATGAAAAAAAAAAAAAAAAAAAAAAAAAAAAAAAAAAAGAAAAAAAAGAAAAAAAAGTTGCATAACTGTGGGCCTGTGGGTGACATTTATCTAAGTTAAGAAGTCGACCCATTAACATTGGACTTTGGCCCATGTATGTGCTTACAATGAGTTAATTTTATGGAAAATACTACTAAATGTCTACATTTTGAACGTTAGACTGGGCATCATCTCTCTGTGTATAGATGTAGGTGTTCCTCTTTTTATTTTATTTTTATTTATTTTATTAATTTTTTTATTTTAATCCCTTAAATATTAGATGTTTATTGAGGGAGTGTGAAGTGTGTGCAATTTCTATTTCTTCAATTGAATGAAATATGGCAGAGGTTTTCTCCTCAGTATTTGATGTGTTCATTCTGATAATCTAGTTTGGACCTATAATTTGTTTGGTATAAATCAGATTTGAATTGTAGCCCATCTAAATTCTAAACACCAGAAGAAGCTTATTTTGCCATCCGGGTCTTATTTAATGAATGTATACACAAATTCTATTGAATTAGGCAAAAATATATTTTTGTTCCTAGGTTTTGAGTGTTGCTTATCTTTCAAAATCAAATACTTTTTTCATGATATTTCAATAATCGTCAATTTTGATTCTTGAAGTAACAAAATAGTTAATTACGTAATGAAATACCGACTAAATAGTGATTAGACTGATTTTATATTTCAATCATTATTGAAGTGATTGTTTTAGTTTTAACGTGAATTTCATTTTTAAAAGAAAATAAATATAAAAGTAAATTTATAAGACTAAAATTAAGTATTATTAAAATGTTAGCGGTAAAAATATTTAAATTTGAAATATAAGAACCAAATAAAAATTACACACTAAAAATTAAGCATGAAAAAAAGTAAAATTTCCACCAAAAAAAAGAAGAAAAAAAAAACATTTCCATATGATATTTGTAAACTTGTGTAAAGGGATACAAGGAGAGAAAGAAAATGAAAAAAAAAAAAAAAAAAAAAAAAAAAAAAAATTTAAGGAAGAGAAAATGAAAGATGTAAAATTTAATTCTTAATTTTGCCTTAATATTTTAGTTGAATATTAAATATGGTTGAAGGAATAAAGAAGGAAACACAAAGGATGATGGCAAAAATATTCCTACATTTGTTTCATCATAACAACTTGAATAGATTTGTTTTCAACATACTACATATGTAAACAAAAATAAGCTCACTTTTCGATTTATAGACACATAATTAAAGGTAGTACAAATGACATAGACATTGTTATCGATATTAAGACAAAATAATGTAGACATTTGAAATGAAATGATATAATTTGAATATTTTTACTAACACTTTTATGACCTTAAATGAGTTAATGCTATATGAATCTCTTGATCTTTCATAAGGGGAAGTTTTTGTAATCATCTTTGAATATTGGCTTTTGCATATGAATGTTTGTGATTTGCATATCCTTTGTTAGAATGACATTTCAAAAACTTCCAAATGCAATTTTGGACTCTTTTTTATGCCTCCAAAAAACAACCAAATAAAAAATGAGAGGAAATTTTGACTAATATTTTATATTCTAGTAGTACATGGAATCCAATCAATCTGTCTCCCTCCATATTACAAGAGCAAATAGGTTTTTAATCCAACAAATAGTTATAAGTGGGAAGTCTTATTTGTTACTTAAATTTAGATAGATGGGCAAACTTTTTTTTTCCTATAGAAAATTAAATTATTAGTGAGATTAACGCGTGATATTTTTGTTTTACACAATGTAACTATGTTGATAGTTAAGAGTTCTCACCCATTTAATAAATACACATTTTGCCAATTTGAACACAATTAAGTGACTAAGACATAAATCTTTAATTAAAATTGCTTTTCAAAAAAAAAAAGAAAAAAAAAATCTTTAATCAAAAGTTGAATTATCATCTTTAATTACATGTTAAAAGACTAACCTTTCATATATTAAACCTTCATTTGATAATCATTTCGGCTACGTTTGATAACCATTTAAGTTCCGTTTGATAACTATTTTGATTTTAGTTTTTAGTTTTTGAAATTTAAGCCTACAACAACTATCATACCATATGTTTTCATCCATATGGATATCTACATCTTATTTATATTTGTAGAAATCAAACTAAAATTTAGATACAAAAAAAGTAGCTCCCAAAAGTTTGTTTTTGTTTTTAAAATTTGATTAGAATTCACATACTTTCTTAATGAAAGTTAGATACATTGTAGGAGAAATGAAATACATTGTAGGAAATATGAGTAAAAATAAGCTTAAATTTCAAAAATAAAAAACAAAAAATCAAATGGTTATCAAACGCAGCCTTAATTTTTTGTTTTTGGTTTTTGAAATTTAAGCTCATTCTTACTCAAATTTCCAACCATGTGTTCCACGTTTTCTACAATGTGAATACTAACCAACTAATTTCAAAACAAAAACAAGCTTTTGAAAGCTATTTTTTTTTTTTCTAAATTTTGGTTTGATTTCTACAAATATACGTAAGAGGTAGATATCCAAGTAAAAAAAAATATATAGTAAAGTAGTTGTTGTAGGCTTAAACTTCAAATATCAAAAACAAAAAAACAAATGGTTATGAAACGAAACCTTGGTTAATTGGGAATTAAATCTCTATAATTTAATAATTTCTTACAATTTTAGTAATTATAATTGCTTCTAACAATAAAAAAAAAATTTGGAGTAACATAAAATTTGAGTTTAGTTTTAATTTGATATTTACTCTATTGAAAGCTTATGTTTAGTCTTACTTTCACATTTTTTTAATATAAATCAGGAAAAGGGGGATCAACAAACCCGACACAATTGTTCTAAAATAATATGAGAACCGAATACCGATTTCTGGGCTGGAACTCGTGATCGTGAAGTTGAAATAGATTAATATTAAACGAAATAACCAACTGCACCGACTCATTCAATTAATCTTACATTTACTTAGTTTCAATATGATTAGGTTAAATCTCATCGCTCTATATTTCATATTATTCGCTAGAAAAAAAATTATTTTATAATACAATCATTTATCACATGGTTTACTCAAAAACATCAACTCAAGCAAAACATAAGAATGTGTCTATCTTAATGCTAGGAACAAAAATAAAGTCATACTTTAATAATTGAAATAATGAGTATCATAAGAACTAAATCGAAAAGTAATAAATTATGACAACTAAATTTCAACTAAAGTTCATACTATATAACCAAATCTATAAAATATAATTACATTTTCATTATCAAATGTTTCCCAAAATCAAATAAGTTTATTATCCTAATTTAAAGTATCTAAAAAACAACTATGTATACATATATTGAAGTAAAAGACAAAGTTAAGAGGTACGTATGCAGGGACCAATTGAACATTGGATTCGAACTGGGAGCCACACTGTTGTATTATTATTATTTTTATTCATTTATAATAAATTATTATTACTTTTTTTTTTTATTAAATAAATGGAGATAGGTAATGTTAAATTAAACGATGTTGGTGCGACGTCGTATGCGGGTTTTGGGCTTTGACTAAATGTTACGGGGCCCACGACATGCTACAGACAGATTCCGACCACTGTCTCAGACTTTGGATCCTATTTGGTTTCATTGAAGTTGTACACGTGTGAGAACGTCTATGTAGGCCCCATTTTATGCTTACGTGGACTAATGCGGTGAACTTTTTTTTTTTTGGGAAAATACCATATTTTCGATTCATTCATGTGGTTATGCTTTTGTTTATTTTTAAGATTACGTTTGATAACTATTTTATTTTTAGTTTTTAGTTTTTAAAATTTAAGCTTACAACAACTATTTTACCATATGTTTGTTTCTACATATATATTTATATCTTACCTATATTTGTAGGAAACAAACTAAAATTTTTTTAAAAAAAATTGATTTCAAAAGTTTATTTTTGTTTTTGAAATTTGGTTAACATTTACCTACTTTCTTATGCAAAATTAGATACATTATAGAAAAGATGAAGCACATTGTAGAAAATATAAATAAAAATAAGTTTAAATTTTAAAATAAAAAACCAAATAGTTATTAAAGGGACCTAAGCGTTTTATTTTTAAAAAATTAAGGCTATAAATATTCTTTCTACTTATGATTTTTTTTTTTTTTTTTGTTTTAATTATTTACTTTTCTTAGCATATAATTTTTAAAAACATGATTTTTTTTTTTTGAACTTTTTATTTTAACAATTGTTAGGTAAGAGAATATTTGAATTTGAAAATTTGTAATTATTAGATCCTACATTATACCACTAAAACTATTCTTGTTTTAGTTTAATTTTTTAAAGTTAAATTAGAATTATGATATTTATGTAAAAATATGAAAATTTTTGTAAACAAAATTAAAAGAAAATAAAAAATCAAATAAGTATCTACTGAATTACACCCTCTTCTATCTAAACAATTGATTGCATGTTGGTTGGTTTCGTTTTCAATTCAAAATGTATTTGACTCTTTGTGTTATTTAAAAGCAATAGTATCTCAAAGAAAGGAAGTTTTCTCAAGTAATTCTCCAATTACTCGACTAAAAATCACATCTCACATGTGATTCATATATAATTAAAATGATTTATTATATTAAAAGGGTTAATTGTTTAGTGGTTTACTCGTTAAATTGTTTGGTAATAATTCAATTCACCACCATGGTCATGAGTTTGATCTTGAAAATCGGTATTCGAGTCTCATATTATTTACAAACAATAGTGCCTTTGAGTTTGTTAGTTCCCTCCTCCAATTTGTCATGAAAAAAAATTAAAATGATTTATTATTTTTATTCTCAATACCCCTTCATCGACACTGTCAAATATCATAGCTCATTTTTTTTTATCTTTTAAATGGTGTGGTCGTCGGACCAATAACATAGCTCATTTTCTTGCAAAGATGGTGGCGTTGGAAGGAAAGGATATGCAGTGTATGGAAGTTGTACAAGTTGAATTAGAAATTTATTATTTACTTGAAAAATCTCGATTAAATACCCCTCTGTGGGTGAGGATCATGTGTAATTATGTTTGATGTTTCTTCTTTCTCAAAAAAAAAAAAAAAAAAGTCAAATATCACTCCATTAGAATGGAAATGAGCACCAAATATGGAATTTTTTTTTTACAAAATATCAATTATTAAATTTAGAAATGGAGAAAATGGCGTAATGTTTATCTCACGCAATATTTATACCCTAACCATCATAACAATCTAATAGTCCCTGGCAGGCTGGAGGACATAGACAATCCAAACTTGAAGTAGGAGAAAAGATATTTTATTTCTAGCAAATTAATCTAATGAAAAAGATGAGAAGGAGGAAAAAAACAACCAAAATAAATAAGAATAAAAAAACATGATGAGCGCCAACTTGGGAAGACCGCAGTGCCAATTTGGAAACAATTGGGAAGAGAAGCGCCAATTGGGAAACAATTGGGAAGAGAAGCGCCAATTGCGAAACAATTGGGAAGAGAAACACCGATTGAGAAACAATTGGGAAGAGAAACGGCAATTGGGAAGAGAAGCGCCAATTGGGAAGAGAAACATCAATTAGAAAACAATTGGGGAGAGAAGCGCCAATTGAGAAACAATTGGGAAGAGAAGCGCCCATTGAAAAACAATCGGGAAGAACTAAGGAAGAACTAAGTTGATGAGACAAAAAAAAAAAAAAAAAAAAACTACTATAAAAGGAGCTAAAAAAATGCCATAAAAAAATAGTGTCATGATTCCAATGGATAGTTAAACACAGCCAGAAGCGGAAGCAGAAGTAAAGACAAATACTATATTAAATTTAAAAAATATAGAAAATGACGTAATGTTTATCTGTTCTGTGAGACAATATTTATACACGAAACCAAATCTTAAAATAATAAAATATCTCTTAAACCCTAATCATCCTAACAATTCTAAGAACCCTAACGATCTAATATCAATATATATATCCTTTTTTCATATTTCTCATTATTGGCCTTCTTAGCAATTTTTTTTTACAATGACAATGTGCTTTAATAGCATTAAAAAAAAAGTTGATTTATAAAAGATTCTCTACCATTGGTGGCCTTCTTAACAATTTTTTTTTTTTTTTAATTTCTTTTTCTAATTTTTTAAAATAAAAAATAACAAAATAAAATTTTAATTAGATCACATATGAATATAGAAAAGATTAATCTTGGAGATTCAAATGGTTAGATATACAATCATGATAACTTATATGATGTTCTATATCGTTATGAATCTACCAACTTTTGTTCGCATTGTATCATTTGATCTATTTATTGAAATTGATAACATTTGAAATTATGGAGGATTATTCACAAAAGATTTGTTTTTGCTCTCTTTAGCCCTATATCTCCTATCTTTAGAGGTCTTCCTTTATTAGCAGTTTTTTTCGAAAAACTTCATTTATTCGAGAGTGGATGGCAGGCAGGCCCATATTCACTCATTTTAATAGGACTCCTTACCAACGTTCTAACTTGCACAATCTTAACATTTCAAGTACTTAATTTGTGTAAAAGTAGTAAGAGAACAAATAAAGGCATAGTGGAAAAGTAGACCCAAAATCCAAAAAGAAGGATTCGTGGGTCTTTTTGCAAACAAATCAACTTTCCTTTTTTTAGTGAACAATACTTACTTAAGAGTGGGTAAATCACCTTAGAACCACATACTTTTCTTTTTTTTAAAAAAATTGGCTTTGATTGAGAGAGAGAATTGCTAAAGTGAGGAGAGAAATGCAAAAAAGTAAAAATACGTGGTTGTAAGAGTATGTAAATATTTTCAAAATATTTATCCACCCTTAGATAAGTATTGTTGTTTTCCAATTCTCCAAGCCCGTGAATTATGCAATAAAAATAAATAAATAAAAAATCAGTGGGAGCAATGGTTCACTCTCTTCCTTCAAATTTCCCATTAATAAATATTTAAGAAAAAAAATAGTTCCTAAATTTTTAAACTAAATTTAATGCATATGATTTCAAAATTTAAATTCAATTCCTATGATGAGAAGAAAACTAAAATTTAAATTAGAATTTAATTGTTATGATCGATATAATTTTAAAAAGCCGACATGACAAAATCTAAAAAATTAGAATTTAATTATTATGATGGATATCATTTAATGGTCCACCAATTATGTGTTTATTCACGTGTCAATAATGAAAATGTTGAGTTAAGTGATTTGTTTGGACAAAAAATTACATTATTTATTTAAATAATTAAGTTACATGTATTTAATTCACCATTTATTACGAATGATAATGTCTATTTTTTAATTTTTTATCAAAATAGATAGACTAAATTGTGGTTTTTTAAATCATAAAATTAATTTAAATTTTTTATAGACTAAATTTAAAATTTTAAAATTATAAAAATTAAATCATAACTTTTTTTTAATCAAATTTTAGAGATCAAATTTATAATTTACGAAAAAATTAATTATTCAAACAGGAAAAAAATAGAGGGAATTTTAAATTAAAACTGTGAGTAGTGGGATTGGATATGGACTATACAATCGGGTACTCTGACGACATGTCGCTCCTTCCTTCGCGTTTCATTGCGTACGGGACATTTCATTTTATTTTATTTTATTATATATATATATATATATAGATGTCCATTTTTCAGGAATAATTGCATCATGCCTTGGCAGCATGCCGCCTACGTGGCAAAATCTGGACCATTCTTTTAAATATATATATTTTTTAATGTAAAAAAAAAAAATCAAAGGTCTAGATTTTGCCACATAGGCGGCTGCATGCTGCCAAGGCAGCATGCAATTATTCCTCTTTTTCTGCGGAGCACGGTCCCTACATAGACCTGCTCCTAATGGGGTGGGGAATAGGGCCGAGGATATGGAGAAAAAATTTTCCGTGGAGAAAACGGAGTCGGGAAATGTATTTCCCTATCCCCGTTTCCCCGATCCTGTCCCGTTTACAATTTTTTTTAATTAAAAATTAATTTTATCTCATTTAATTACTTTACTTATTAGATCAAATAAATATTTTTTAGTGAATTTTTATATTCAAATTATCATTTTTTTTCTTTATAGTTAATAATATAATTGAAACTTATAAATATTTTATAAGAAAAATTAATTATTTAAGATTATAATTCAAAAAATATTAAAAAAAGAAAAAAAAAATTGAACGGGGAAAATTTTTAGCAAAGAACCCAATTCCCACGAAAAAAATGGTGAATTTTGCAAGACGGAGAATGATTTTGAGGGCAGTTCCGTCCCCGCTAATTAAATTTCAATATTTTATTATTTCAAAAAAAAAAAATCCAATATTTATAATATATGATCCACCACAAATCTCTCCTATTTTCACATTTTCACATTTTCATTTTTATTATTATTATTATTATTTGTTTTTGTCAAACTAGATCGATAGTTTAATGATATCAAGTGTACATCAAATATTTAAAATGTCATAGGTTCGAATTTGACGCAGCCTTAAATTTAAGACTAAAAAAGAATTGAAGAAACTATTTTAACCAATAAGAACAAGAATTTGATGATATTATGTATGTAACTCATTATAGGTTTGACTTTTTTGAATCTTCCAATCCAAAAATGTTGTTGAAAATAATGTCAACTGTTATTCAAGAGAGTAAAGAACAAGAAATGAATTATTAACAAGGGTAAATTATAAAGTGTTGACCATGGTTTAAATGAAGGTTAAAGTTTAGTCCCTATGAATAGTTACAATTTTATCTATATGGTTTAGATTAGAAAGTTAAAATATAGTTTTTATTATTTGATAAAACTTAAAGAGGGAAAACTTTGATTAATCAAATTTAGAAAATAATTACAAATAATGTCACTTTTAAAAAATGATATTAATGAAGACAAACTCGTGACCTTGAGGTTGCATTGAATTTTCATCTAACAATGAAATCATGAGGCCACCAACCCTTTCGATTATAAGCGAAAGTTAGTTATATGTTAAAGATGTGATACTTTTTTTGTGTGTAATAAATCAGTTAACTTTCATTATCATAATCGACATACGAATAATATCAATATCAATGCTTGTGAATGATAAGTACTATTTATTCTGGTTATCAAATCATATGAACTAATTTTTTTTTAAATGTATATGGATTGAATTCTTTTTTTTTTTTTAATCAAATCACATAAACTAGATTCTAATGTTTGAAATCATATGAATTAAACACTAACTTTTTATATGGACTAATTTTAATTTTAAATTTGATTATAAAGGTTTTTTTTTCTTTTTTAAGAAAAACAGATTTCTCTTGAAGTTAAAATTTGGTTCATAATTTTTTTTAGTTCAACAACAACAAAGAATTCTCCTATAAATAATTCTTATTTATGGATTTTTTTTATAATTATTATTATACATGAAATTCCCCTAGAAATAATTAGTAATTTTAAAATATAAAAATAAAAGTTATCTTTTACCAACACAATTAAATGTCCACCAAACTATTAACTTAAATATTAATGACTATCTATAAATATGTGTCACATTTTATTTTTCTTTATATATTCTTTGAATTTAAAATAAAATAGAATGTGGTCTATATTGACCACATTAGTTGACAGTAATATTTAGATTATTCCTAAACATAACCTAATATTTTTCTTTTTATAATAATTGAAATGGTGCTTTGAAACTTTTTCGAAGCTAAAGCATTTTTACATTTTTAATCATTTAAAAGTTTATGGATATTTTTGGCCCGAAATTCAAAGTATATTTCATGTATAATAAAAAGTCTATTTTTTTTTTAATTAACAACAATTTTTGTTTAGAAGTAATTCATCCATAACAAAAATAAATTGAAGCACATCACGAAAAAGTTTATGTACTTCAATCGATGCAACACATATTTTTTTTTATAATTAGTGTTACAGATCGTTTTCAACTAATATATTATTTAGTCATGTATAGTTTTCATTAATAGAATAAATAGTATTCCATAGAGAGATAGTAAATAGAAGAATTGGAATAAAAAAACAAGTATCCAAAATTCAATTATGAATAATGCTATGATTAAAATAGACAACAAATAATTGAATCTTAGGGGCTGTTTGTTTGTCATATTTAACTAGGATTTAATTGCAGTATTTATCAACTCCTCCTAAAAAATCTACATCAAAACAAATTTTTATTAACTCTTCCTCATTTTTATTTTTAAAAATAACTCTCATTTCTAACCACTCATTCTTAATCATTCATTCAAATCAATCAACATAACTCATTTTTAATCATACATTTTTAACTATTCATTTTAAATCTACATTCAAATAATGTTTTGATTCTAATTCATCTCCATAAAAATTACATCCAAACGAGATTTTGACTACAACTTTTAATTTTTAACTATCGATAATAACTTGTCAATATAATTCCATAAACTAAATCACAAAACTGCCCTTAAATTTTAACCACTATTAATTTATGTGAATTTAATATTTTCTTGTGTGGTGTATTTTATTATTATGATATAATTTGACTCGATTTTCCATCCCTGATTGAAATCAGGGAATTCTTCTCTCTCTCTCTCTCTCACTTGTTCTCTGTATTTCTGTCAACTCATCCTTCCTTTAGCTTCCAAACCAACTTTTCTATTCACTTCAAATTTCTTCAAATTCGCTTTCTAATTTCCAAATTCTCCATTCCCCCTTTTTTGCCTTTCTTCTTCTTTTTCTCTCTCTCTCTCTCTGTGAATATTCCACTCCCCTTTTCCTGAAAAAAAACAACAGACTCCATTGATGATGCCTCAAAAGCTCTTACACGAGCTTCTCAAACAGGATCAAGAGCCCTTTCTTCTCAATCAACTAAAACCCATTTCCAATTCCTCTCATTTTCCCGCTAGTTTTTGCCACGGTGCTTGTTTTCTTACTCCTTCGCCGCTCTTCCAATTTCTGTCTCCGGCGAAGAACCTCAATGCCGATTTCCTCCATGTTCCGCCTTCCACGGCGGAGCTTCTGCTCGAAGCTGCTCTCCGGATTCAGAAACAGTCAACCCCTGCAAGAACCAAATCGAATGGGTTTGGCCTTTTGGGTTCTTTTCTTAAGCGGTTTATTCATCGCGGCAGTTATCGGAAACGGGAAATCGACGGCGGTCCGCCACCGCCGCTGAAAATGGCTGCTAGTGAGAACGAGAACGGCTTTGAATTCTGCGAGAGTAATTTTTGCGATAGCCCTTTTCGATTTGTGCTTCAATCGGGCCCCTCCGCCGGTCAACGGACGCCGGAGTTTTCTTCTCCGTCTACTTCTCCGGCTCGATACTACCATCAGGTTTCTCTATTTTATTACTTTTTTTTTTTTTTTTTTTGTATCTTTATGAAATGGGATTCATCGAAAAACTCAATTGTCGGCAATGTTAAGAAATTTCCCTGAAATTACCGCCGGATTCAGCCGTCAAACAGCTGTGAATTATGGCGAATAAACTGATAAATCTTTCATTTTCTATTCCACACTCTTCTTTTTCCCCGGAAAATAATGACCCTTCAAGAAAAAGACAAACCCCCTTTTGTATTTTCCTTTGCAATCTAACATCCTTTTTATGATTGAACTTTTTTCCATTTGGTCGTTGGCTTCATTATAATAATCATCATCAGAAGAAGGAAATAAACTATTTCACTAAATCCAACTAAATTAAAGACCCTTTTTAATACACTTTTTTTTTTGTTAGTTTGTGAGCTTTTCCAAACCTTGTTTTTCTTGACAAATTTACAGGTCAATGGCGTAGAGAGCTTGAAGAAATCGCCGGTTGTGGATGAGGAGGAAGAGAAAGAACAGAACAGTCCTGTTTCCGTGTTGGATCCTCGGTTCGAGGATGACGATGAAGCACATTATGAGGATCGGGATGAGAACGATTACGATATGGAACGCAGCTACGCCATTGTGCAAAGTATGTAAGCTTGATTCAACCCAACAGCTAATCACATTAAGGAAATATATGTTAGTTTTGTGTTTTGCGTTAATCCGAGTTTGTTGTGCGGTCGTTATCGGTGACATTTGCGTATACGTACTGTCTGACTTGATATTTGTTACTGATACAAATGTCTGATACACTCTATAGAAATGGTTGATAGAGATTCATAACTCATATGCTTATTTCTGTACTAGATATTAACACTTGTATCTTTGGTGGGTTCCATTGAGAAGATTTCATTTATCAGAAGGGTGGACGGAGACCAAAACAAGCTTTTGAATTTAGGTAAATTTGTACTAGAATAAAGGGAAAAGGGGAGGGGAGTGAAAATGTTTTGGTTGTCAGATAAATATTAGACGACGACATCACGAGAAATATTAGTTCGACTTGTTGAACACTTGTTTTAGCTCAGAAGGTCTCCTGTTGGAGAATTATTTTGAAGGTCTGGTCCTGCTTTACTTGTTCTTCAAAACTTCAAATCTGACCCACATTTTGCTGTAAGATACATGTCATAATTGTGGGAGTCCTCTTCAATTTATTAGGCTGTTCAATCATTGAACCGGTTTATTCATTGTCGTCGATAATACCGCCATTGTTTATACTTCAGAACAAGGTCCCCCCTCCCCCTACCCACCTGTCCTGTTTTTTTCTTTCAACTGTTTGAGCATTTAATAGGAGATTTTGAAGCATTTTTGGTGACTAATCTTTGTAAGCAAGGCAATTAGGCACATGCACTTCATCTATAAAAGTTGTATTTGTAGCATTTAGTATTAATTATCTTGTACTTTTTAGTTGGGAATAGCTAAACTGCCTACTTCATCTTCTTTATTAGGCATTCTGTTATATTTTAGCTATAGATTCCAAATTCTGCTTTATACATTGTTAGTTCTTTGTTTTCTTTTCGAGTTTACCGGCTCGTTCGAACTTTGAAGTTCGAAGACCAAAAATATGTTTTTCTTCTTCTGCAATTAAAATAAGTTGCATAGTAATCACAACCATAAAAGTTATCTACCTTGTTAGTACCGTTTAGTAGCATGAGCTTGGTACAAATTGAATTACCTTCTTGGCCATGGTCCTACTTGTTTGTTGTGCAATAAAAAACAGTATAAATATCGAGTTTTCGACCGATATTTCAAAATTTCAATTTTACCTTCTTCTAGTAGTTTAACTTCCATTGTACTTGGATTCTTGGTAAAAAAGTAAAACATGAAGTTGAAGTCAACAGAGTATAGATTCATGAACTGTAAATTTAAGGCTGTTTCTGATATTTTCATATCAATCTTTGTCATGCTTTTCAGAGGCAAAGCATCAGCTACTGAAAAAACTTCGGAAATTCGAGAGACTAGCAGAACTAGACCCAGCAGAGCTCGAGGCGTTTCTACTAAAAGATGATGTAGATGAACTCGAAGACGACAACGACATTGATCTATCTAATAGCTCTGCAGACAAGAGAGATGAGATGAGTAAGAGAGTCTACATGAGATCGGATTTGTGGAAACGGGTAGACTCGAGCGCGATCGACGTGATGGTGGGGCAGGATTTGAAGGGAGAACTTGAGGGGTGGAACAGACATAGGGAGCAAAGAGGAGAAATAGGCGTAGATATAGAGGTTGAAATCTTCAGCTTGTTGGTGGAGGAAATGCAAACTGATCTACAACTCATTAGCTGATGGAAATCATTCCACTCCACAGAAATAATATTGAGTTTTCCACCAATAATCTCTAGATTCTAAATAGCATTAGGAACATAATCTGACTTTAAGAGAATAGGTTTAACTTTAACTCTATCTCTTAAGCAGAAAGATTAGAGAAATGCCCATTTTCCTATTTTGTACAAAAGAAAAAGAGAAAAAAGAATTGATTTGGTGCTTGGGAAAATAGAAATTGAAAAGATGTCAGTTAGAAAGTGTAGGAGATGGTTAATGGCAGCTCCTGCTTGTGGATTTTGTTAGCAGGTTTGCTTACTTTGATGCATTTTTAGTTATGACAAAAAGTTGTCTGTAGGCTTTTAATCAGCTCATTAAGTACTGGGAGTGACATTCATGCGTTTTTGAAAAATAAATCAAATTGGGATTTCAAAATTATTTTAAAAATGTTGCTTTTATTTTAATCAACTTTCTCATGGTTTAGATGTTTTATATATGTTTATTTGAAAATTATTCAATTGGCGTTAAAAGGAGCATAGGTATCTTGTATGACTCGATAATCAAGAAGTAATTTTTCATAGGTATCTTGTATGACTCGATAATCAAGAAGTAATTTTAACTCTATCGAAAAAGTCAATAGTGTATTGTCTTGGTTAATCGGTTATATTTCAATTTAATTCTGCGTTCGCGGATTCGATCTTGAAAGGATTTATTTCATAAAAATTAATTAATTAATAATAATTTTAATTCATAAAAAACCTCATTTTTTTAATAAAAAGTTTCGGGTAAACATATTTCTTAAACTATGAAAAAGTAATAAGAACAAATTTATAAATAAAATATAGTAATAAATTAACAACAAATACTAATTTTTAGTTTTATTATCGTTATAAATAATAAAATTTGACATTTAAAAGTAAAAGAATCAAAATAAAACAAAATTGAAAATAAATAGATTAAAATGACATTTTAGTTGTTTTTTTTTCTAAGTAGTTAATATTTTAAAAAATAATTAAAATAATAAGCAAGATTTAATAAAGTTAGGCAAAAGAAAGAAAAATAAATAAATATTTTGAAGTTATGAGTTTTTCTTTTTTTATTTGTGTGTTAGGAAACAAATATTTTAACTACTATATAATATATTTTGTTTGCTTAATAAGACTATCATATCCTACTATTTTCTATTTCTTTATTTTCTAGAAGAATATATTTTTACAAGTTTCATCACATAAATATATTTTCTACTACTCTCTTAAAAATTGAAATTTTAACGATCTATTCAATAGTAAATTTAGTTCAAATTTTTAAAATTTACTATTGCTTACTTGATTCATGTTACTAATATGTTTAGTAACAAAATATAAAACTAAAAGTTGGTTGATAATTCAAATATGATAGTTTTTTATTATTTTAGGAATGTATATGTGAGTCAATGAACTAAAATATCATAATTTGAATTATTATTCAACTAAAAAGCATAAAAATACTTTTTAAGATAGTTAACAATAATTGAGGTGAATAATTAAAGAGCATTTTACGGAAGTAAGCTAAACAAAGAAAATATTTACAAAACTATTCATATTTAGAAAATTTAGTAAAACTAAATCACCGCACCTAAATAAAAACTTCATTTTATATGTAAAAAGACATAAATATCCTCATTTCTCTTTAAATCAACATTAAAAAAAAAATCTCTCCCCTCCCGTCTAAAATTTCTTTTTTCAACTTTCTCATGTAAAATTGAATCCTAAGAATCTCCTAAAATCATGGGTTTAGTTTTTTTTTTTCCATTTCCTTTTTGAAGTTTAATTCAGTATTTATTTATCTTTTTTTAGTTGTTTTGATTTTTTCTACTATCCATCAATAAAGTAAATTGTGTAATATTAGTAATTTTAAAATATATTAACTCTATTTTTTTTACATGACTAAGTATAAGTACTTTATTAATACCGTATTTTATGATTAAGATGTCTAGTATATTTATGAATATTTATCTCAAAGAAATTAGGAATATATTATTTATCTTTCTTAAATATAAATACAATATTTATATTTGTTTAATATTTATATTTGTTTAAATATAAATATAGTATTTTTTTTTTTTTAATATAAATACAATGTTTATATTTTTTTTTAAATATAAATACAGTATTTATCTTTTTTTAAATATAAATACAGTATTTATCTTTTTTAAATATAAATACAATGTTTATCTTTTTTTTTTTAATATAAATATAGTATTTATCTTTTTTTTTAATATAAATACAATGTTTATCTTTTTTTAATATAAATACAATGTTTATCTTTTTTTTTTAAATATAAATACAGTATTTGTCTTTTTTAAATATAAATACAGTATTTGTCTTTTTTAAATATAAATATAGTATTTATCTTTTTTTGAAAATATAAATACAATGTTTATCTTTTTTTAATATAAATACAATGTTTATCTTTTTTAAATATAAATATCGTATTTA
>JBBMKA010017170.1:0-30522 GCA_037833695.1 Sechiopsis laciniata
ATGTCATTTAGACTGACCAATCCTTCAACAACATTTTTGGGTATAATGGATAGGTTGTTCAAGGTATTATTAGATAGGTTCAACATTGTATTCATAGATGACATTTTGATTTATTCTAAGACCAAGGAAGACCATGTCTTGCACTTAAGACATGTGTTAGCAACTGATTGCTCTCAAATAAAGCATAATTTAAGCTAGTTTATTATGCATTTTTCTAAGGTTCAAGGAAAATAATTAAGCTATAAAGGACTCAATGCTAGGAGAACTGTTAGAAAGCATACGCATTCATCATTTAGCACGTTATAGGCTCGGCATCGCATTTTAAGTGAATAAACTGTGCTTAATGTGATTCAGTAGAGGAAATATGGAACTTTGGTGCTCAAAACGAACCAATGCGAACTGTGGATCACAAGCGCAACACAATGCAATCTCAATGCAGTTGTAGTTAAATAATCACTCCAATAAGGAAAGAACAAAAAATAAATCAAGCAATCAATTTGGCATAATTCAAGAAACCCCAGCAACAATCAAGGAATCATGTATTAATGAAGATCTTCCTACTTGTTAGCCAAACAAATCAACACTATAAAAAGCTAGAAAGAAGTTGCAATTGGGGAACTGGTGAGGGTGGGCAAACTGGTAGGTTGGCCGAGTGCCAATCTACACAAACAAGAACTGGTGGTGTTTGTAGGAGTCGATGACAAGGAATCTGTACACTTCACAACCGTATCAATTCCTATCTATTGTTTTGTTTTAGTACTTTATTAGTTAAGAAAAGATTGTAGAACTATTTCGACATTTAGTAATGAGATATCTAAATTTCCCTTATTATCTATTGATATTTCCTTTGTCTTGTTAGATAGGGCTATGGTGATAATTCTCATGTAGGATGCATGTTGTTGTTGTAGGTAGTTAGCTTTTATAGTGTTGCAATTCAATTCTTAAGTGTGCGTCGACTAGCTACACATGCATGCTAACCTTTAGTAAACTTGGAAGAGGGAACTGAAGGCAAACCCAATATGTTACGATAGGTTCATCGTGAGATCTCTTGCATGATTTAAAGAGTTAGGAATAACCTTACTATAGCAAGCGTTGCCCAGGTTCAATACAAGAGACTGTTGCAGAAGCAGGGTTAATTGTAAATCACTAATTACGAAAAATACTTATTAAGATGGGCAAGTGTGAGATCTATTTACCACTATTGCATATTCAACATCTTCTACATTCGCATTCATCACCTATGCTCATTAGTTTATTGTTATTTAGAGTCTTAGAAGAAAAACCCAATCAACAATCAATTACATGCTTTTTATATCCTTACACAACTTTTGAATTAGTAAAGCTAGTTCTAGACCTCAATTTCTCTGGGATCGATAAAATATATACTTATTACTTGCTGCAATTCGATCACATATACTTGTGTGTAGTTATTTCGAGCTCCGCCTAACAATAAGTTAAGCTTAGAATTCATTAATTACGTAGTTATATCGAAACGATTAACCGCGCATCAAGTTTTTTGCGCCGTTGCTGTGGATTGGTTATTTAGGATTATGATTATTAGTTTAAGAGTAGTTCTACACTGACCAAAAGGTTGTAAACTTGTATTTCAGGAGAACTGAGATGCAAGTCACATAAACCAACAGGGAAAGAAGTCCCAACACATTACCAAAAGCAGCAATCATCATAGATGGCATTCAATCATCTTGCGAATCAGTATTGGAACAACAATAGTAACCCACCACAACCCCGTTTTTATCAGTAATCAGGCTATGCGGGGGAGACCAACATAGCAACTCTCAATTCAACATATCCTAGTTGGGTGAATCAGATGTAATTTGGGGGAGACCATGGCAGCATTTCTCAAGGGCATATTGATCTGTATGGAGGCCGCAACATGAATCATATGAGGGAATACGGGAGCATGAACTTGGATACTTGAAGTGTAGTTATGAGCAATCTCCCGGAGATATACATATGGAGGATGAAATGCGGCTCAAACGTTAAACTTGGATAAGGGAAAATGGAATCATTTCCACGCCCGAGGAACCAAACTGTGAAACTAAAATCGCATTAGAGGAAACACGTAGGAAATCATAGCCAACAAAGAAGTTACCGAACAAGACGATGACCGAAGCACTTAACGAGGTGGCAATAGATGAAATCGACTATGAACTCTCATTGGAGGATTTTAGGCTAAGCATCATGAAAAAAAATGAATAGGCCATAGCTTTAAGGCGTGCTGCAGAAGAAGAAGAGCAAAGGATACGATATCAGTAACAGAAAGAAGTGGGGGCCAGGTTCGCCAACCCACCAATTCCAGAAGCTGACACCAAGGAGGATATTTTTTGTGAGAACAAAGAAGATACCAATATTAACTATGTGAAAAAACCAAGTGATAACAGTCATAGCGAGGATGCAAATCCTCAAATTATCAGCTTCGTGAGTAATGAGTCTGCAACTTATAGCACTGATATTCAAACGCAATCAAGCTAAGCGGCGAAAGAATTATCAGCACCGCAGGATAACATGCATAGCACGATAAACAATGAACTGCTAGCAATAGTGCTAAGTGTTTTTCAGCTATCATGCCCGCAATCACAAAAGGAACTAATCAGTTGAGGAAGTGACACCAGGGCAACACAAATGAGCATCATCTTGTCGCTCCGCACTCTATCAATCCTGATCATGGTAAGAAGTATACGCATTAAGGTGCATGATGGAGTAAAGTAAGAGCAAGCGATCAAAGATGGCTTTGCTTCGAAAATATATAAATGTCCCAAGCAAGAACAACTCGCACCAGACAGAATTAACACAAAGAATTCTGCCCAGGCCCTGCTTAGAAGCATTTCTCTAATGCGAAAATCTGGCATTTCTGACTTTGTGCAAAAATATCTTTTATAACATTTTTTTCCTCTGATTTTGTAATTTAGAATAGGAAGTTTTTTTAATTATGCAATTTGCTTTATTTTCATATTTTCTTTATTACAATTTTGAAAAGGATTGGTATGAAAATTTCTGCGGGATTCTTGATTTGGTTTTCGACTTTCCTACCGTGATTATTATTTCCTTGCGCATGAGTATTTGATTGTCTTCTGAAACACTATATAAACTCCTCTGGAAGATAGGAAAAATCACACTACCTAGCCTAAACATTTCCCAAGATTCTGTTCATAGTTTTCTTTTCTTGAATTTAATGGGTTCCAGTAGCAAATTGTCCAACAAGGGCAAGGCAGTAGGAAGCCGGAAAGAAGGAGTTAAGATGGCTTAGAAACCAGATCATTATGCATCAGTAGCATGAAAAAGAGTTTGGCAAGATCAAGGTTGGCTCGAGGTGAAAATCTCATATGCAACCTTTACGTGATTTAGGCTGGGAACACCTAGCACTGCCTACCGTGGACGCTAGACTACACTAGGCTCGCAAATTCTATGCAAATTTGAACAGAGAAAAGAAGTTCTTCTCGTGTGTTAAGGGACAAGTTATAGACTATAGATCCTTAGCTTTAAATGAACTTTTCGCATTTCTAATAACATAGGAATAGAGAGCAAAAAGCGAATAAAGGTGCCAATTTAGAAACAGCTGCAAGAGTGTGTAGAGATAATTAGAACGGAAGGGGCAAGGTGGAGAAATCAATGGTCGTTTCCAGCAAAATGTGTTAAACCAGAATTGCAAGAGTGGATAAAATTCATCAAAAATGAAATCATCCCATCAACTAATGCTAAGATAGTCAGTAGGGAACAGGCACTATTGCTTTTCGCAATTCAAACAGGGAAGCAAGTCAATCTAGAAAGACTAATGGAAAGGTAGATCCAGCACTGGGCTTCAACTAAGCACAGGAAGATGTTCTTTCTGTACACTATCACAAGGTTATGCTTGGAGCAAGGTGTTTGACCGCAGCCGACTGAAAAAATTTGGAAAGCACGTACCAGGTAGATGGCAGCAATCAAGAATGCGAAGTGGCAAGAAAAAGGAAAGAAAATTGAGAAACTTTAGGCCGTGGATGGCTTGATCAGCAGTTTGAAACACTGTTCATCCACTCGCAAGATTTTTGGACCTATGTGAATAAGAGAGACGAAATAATCCTAAAGGCTGTTGCAACGCTGAAAGAATATTCTAAATTGCCGGATTCCCTAAGCAAATATTGAATGTAGAATAAAAAATAGCCAAGGATGACAAAGGAACCAACGCAACTAACTGATGGAAGTCCCATTCTCTTATCTTTCTTTAAGTAGTTTATTATCGCATGCATTTCATGATAGGATGCAGTAGTTTATTTTATTTACTTTCAATATCGCATGTATCTCATTCTAGGATGAAATTTCATTATTTTAATAGAAGTCAAATTTTCCTTTAAAGAGTAGCGCTAGCGTTATTATCGCAAAACTATATTTTAGAATGAAAATCTTTCCTTTAGAATAATTCTTAAACTCCCTTAGATTCAAACTTAGCAGTAGAATAGTCCTTATCGTGCATGGTAGAAAGAACCAAAAATTTACGAGGAAGGCCTAGAGCTTGAGATAGCGTACTTAATTGCTGAAATAAATAAGTTTGGGGGAACTAAGGCTCACCTTTATTGCAGATAATGAAGATTTTAAGTTTGGGGGTGAGGGCAAGCCCGCGAGGTGAAAAGAGAGAAAAAGTGAGGAGAAATTGCAATAAGCAATAAAAAAAAATTGCAAAATAAAGATCAATGCATTCTAGGAAAAATAAAAAGGCAGAGAAGAGCGAATAGCCTTAGGAATTCCCGGAGTACTCTGCTGTTTACAAAAGCGCAAGCTTAAATTCTTTTGCTTAAATGGGATGCTTTGTGCTCAAGCAAATCATTTTGAGAACTACGAAATTGTAGATATGAGTGCAACCCAAGAGGAATGCGTAAAGCAAAAGCAGAAATCCTTACGGGATCTGGGGGACTAAATAGCAGCCTTGACAGAATGCATTGGCCAAGCTTAGCTATAGAAGTAGTTGAGTACAATAAATTGAGTGATAGAAAATACTTGTAATGAGAAACAATCTGCCAGTCACGATAGAGAGGATTTTGGAGGCAAACTTGAATCTTTTGAAAAGTTTGAAAACTGATAGAGGAAGGAAGTTTATGCTAGGATTATGATATGCGATAAGACCTGCTAGAGTTATGCTTACGAAGGAGAAGGTTGATGTAGAAAACAAAAATGCTATATAGCTAGATCACACATTACTTGGGACAAGCAATGATCTAAGTTTGAGGGTTTGATAACTCTCAAATATAGCATAATTTAGGCTAGCTTATTATGCATTTTTCTAAGGTTCAAGGGAAATAATTAAGTTATAAAGGACTCAATGCAAGTAGAACAGTTAGAAAGCATATGCATTCATCATTTAGCACGTTATAGGCTCGCATTTTAAGTGAATAAACTGTGCTTAATGCGATTCAATGTAGAAAATATGAAACTTTGGTGCTCAAAATAAACCAATGCAAACTATGGATCACAAGCGCAACACGATGCAATCTCAAGGCAGTCGTATTTGAAGAATCGTGCCAATAAGGAAAGAACAGAAAATCAATCAAGTAATCAATTTGGCGTTATTCAAGAAATCCCAGCAACAATCAAGGAATCCTTTATTAATGAAGATCTTCCAGCTCGCCCCAAGTTGTTAGCCAAGCAAATCAACTTGATAAAAAAAAAAGCTAGAAAGATGCTGCAATCGGGGAGTTAGTGAGGGTGGCTAGAACTTGTGGGTTGGCCAGGTGCCAATCTGTACATACCAAACTGGTGATGTTTGTAGGAGCCGATGACAAGGAGTCTGCACACTTCACAACAGCATAAATTTCTATCTATTATTTTGTTTTAGTACTTTATTAGTTAGGAAAAGATCGTAGAACTGTTTCGACATTTAGTAATGAGAAAACTAAATTTCCCTTATTATCTGTTGATCTTCCTATGTATTGTTTGATAGAGGCTATGGTAATAATTCACATGTAGGATGCATGTTGTTAATGTAGGTAGTTAGTTTTATACTACTACAATTCAATTCTTAAGTGTGCGTTGACTAGCTACCCACGCATGCTATCCTTCAATAAACTTGGAAGAGGGAACTAAAGGTAGGTCCAGTATGTTATGATAAGTTCATTGTGAGATCTTTTGTATGATTTAAGGAGTTATGAATAACCTTACTGTCGCACACGTTGCCTATGTTCAGTACAAGAGACTGCTGAGGGAACAGGGTTGATTGTAAATCACTAAGTGTGGAAAACACTTATTAAAACAGGGATGTGTGGGATCTATTTACCACTATTGCATATTCAGCATCTTCTGCATTCGCATTCATCACCTATGCTCATTAGTTTACTGTTATTTAGAGTCTTAGAAGAAAAACCCAATCAACCATCAATTACATGCTTTTTATTTCCTTGCACAACTCTTCAATTAGTAAAACTAGTTCTAGACCTCAATCTCTATGGGATCGATAAAATATATACTTATTACTTGTTGCAATTTTACCATGTATACTTGTGCGTAGTGATTTCGACATTCATTTAGCAATTAGTTAAGCTTAGAACTCATTAATTACGTAGTTATATCGGAATGATTAACTGGGCATCAACAGCATTAACAGAAAATAAGTTGTATGCTAAGTTCTCCAAGTGTGATTTATGGTTAGAATAGGTGGCCTTTGTAGGTCACCTGGTTTCATGAGTTGGTATTATAGTGGACCCTACTAAGATTGATATAGTGAGTTCGTGGGCGAGGCCGACTACTGTCGTAGAGGTTCAGAGTTTTATGGGATTCGTAGGTTATTACTGGCGCTTTGTCAGGACCCCTTACTCAATTTACGAGGAAGGGTGATGAGTTTGTTTGGGATGACGATTGTTACATGAGTTTTGCCAAGTTGAAGCACAGTTTAGTGACAACCTTAGTGTTCGCGGTTCCTGAGGAAACCAGAGGTTTCATGGTGTACACAATGCATTCAAGTTCTGTTTGGGCTGTGTGTCATTGTAGACGAAAAGGTAATTGCCTATACTTCTCGTCAGTTGAAGGCTTTTAAGTGGAACTACCAGATACATGATTTGGAACTTTCATAAGTGGTCTTTGCACTGATGATCTAGAGACATTACCTATATGGTGAGCAGATTAAGATTTTAACAGATCACAAGAGTCTCAAGTACTTCTTCACTCAAAAGGAGTTAAACATGAGATAGAGGAGATGACTTGAGTTAGTAAAGGACTACAATTGCGAGATTATGTATCACTCGGGTAAGGCTAACGTAGTAATAAATGCTTTTGGTAGGAAGACATCACACTATGCGGCTGATAGCTCTCAAATAGAGCATATTTTAAGCGGTCTTAGTTAGCATTATTCTGGAATTAAAGGGGGAAAGCAAGCATTACTAGAAGAAATACGATGAAATAACTTAAAAAGTCAGCATGCATTCATAATTCAGCATCGGTAGTGTAGTTTCATGTTTTTAGCATAAATCTTGAGTAAACTGTGCCTAATCAATGCCAATGGTAGGACTTATTAACTACACCGCGCAAAGGACAATCAACGCGAGCGGTGATCAGCAGCGCAAAAAGGCAAGAATTAATAATAAAAATACGCTCGGGAAAGATATGTCAATAAGGAAATAATCAAGAATCAATCAAGTAATCAAGGTGGTGTCAATCAAATAAATTTTGAAGAAAATCAAGGAACTCTGCATTAATGAAGATTTCATAGCTCACCTCGACTTGGTGGTCAAGTAATTCAATCCTATAAATACTGAGACATGGAGCCTAGGAAGTTGAGCTGGTCGGTCGGCCATGAAGCCTATCACGGAGAGAAGCAATTGGTGGTGTCGTAGGAGCTGATGACAAGGGGACTGCACACCTTCGGCTGTACCAATTCCAATTTATTGTTTTATTAGGAGTAGTCTGTAGATTTGAACATTTCTTAGTTACAATAAAATCATCTGGTTTACCTTCTATTTGATGTTTATCTCTATAGCTGCGTTGTAGGAGTTTATGTTTACTATTCATAAATAGAAGTATGCTAGGAGCGTAGGTCATTGAGTTTTACACTGCTGCATGTTAATCTTTATATATATGCGTCGCTTAGCTACCCACGCGTATACCTTGTGGTGAGATCGGAAGAAGGAACGGCATGTTGACTCAGTATGCTACATTAGGTTATGTGAACGTCTGTCCACTACTTAAAGTGTTAGGAATAACCTCACTAATGCTTGCGCTGCCCTGTTGCCAAGTATGGAGTTCATTGCCGAAGCTGGTTCTGTCATAGATCATTAAGTGCGGGAGTACTTATTTGTAAAGGAAGTAATACTCTCGTTGACTAGTCCACACTGTTAGAATTGCTCTAGGATTGTTAGTTTAGCATTACTCAATGCATCATATTCAATTTTAGCATCTTATTTGTTTACATGATTGCATTTCAACCAAACCACAACAACTTAAACACACATACTTTACTTTTTTGCACGACTCTAACTTAATAGCGTTAGCTCTAGACATCAATCTCTATTGGATCGATCAAATTATATATTTATTACTTGCTGCAATTCCCAACTGTGTATACTTGTACGTAAGCGATTCTGAGTTACACTTAGGTTAAGTTGACTTTGAAGTAATTACGAAATATTATATTAGCACCGAAATCGCAACCCATCAAGTTTTTGGCGTTGTTGACGGGGATTGATTATTTAGATGACTACTGGGAATATGCGAATGCAAGGGACGAATTAATTTTAAAAGTTGTAAAGGCACTTCAAGAATACTCCGAATGACCATAATTTCTAAAACGATTGTTGGATTCGGATAATAGCATAGGAAAAGGAAAGAGCAGCGGCAATGCGAACAAATAGATGAAGTCCCGTTCTCTTTTACTATGCTTATTGCATTTTATTTCTTTCTGCATGCATTTCATGAGTAGTCACAATTTTATTTTGATAGAATCATGCATTTAGGACGCAAGTTATTTGAATTCCCTTAGTATTGTTTATAAAATTCAGCAATTTTCCTTTTGAAGTCGACTAAGCATGATTATAACAAAACTAAATTTGGTAGAAACATTATTTCAATTAGAAGAATTCTTAAGTTCCCTTAGATTCAAACTTAGCATTAGAATAATCCTTATCATGAACGATAGAAAGAACAAAAAATTCACAAGGAAGTCTTAGCACTTACGATAGAGTAGAGCAATCGCAGTAATAGCTAAGTTTGGGGGAACTAAGCCTCACCTTCATTGAGGACAATGAAGAATTTAAGTTTGGGGGTGAGGGCAGCCCGATGAGTGTTAGAAAAAAAAAATTATATATAAAAATAAAGATCGACCTACTATGGCAAAATAAGAAGGTGAAGACAAGCGTTTGAGCCCAAGGAAACCTTAAGTATTCCGCTGTCTACGTTAGAGCAAGCTTAAAATTCTTCTGCTTAGAGAAATTGCTTGATGCTCAAGCAATTTATGCTAAGAACTACGGAATTTAGTAGATATGAGTGCAACCTAAGAGGAATGCGAAAGGCATAACTAAAATCCTTAATGGATATAAGGACTAGAAAAAATACCTTAGCAGAGTAAGTTGGGCAAACTTTAGACTAGAAGTGATTGCGATACAATAGACTAAGTAATAAGGAATACTTGCGATGAGGAACAATCTGTCAGTCATGATAAGGAAGATTTTAAGGTTAAACCTGAATCTTTAGGAAAGTTTAAAAACTGAAAGGAGAAGGAAGTTTCTGGCTAGAAATATGACATGCAATAAGAATTGCGAAAGTAGATGGAAAAAAAAAAGTAAAAATGCTGAAATAACTAGGAATGAGCTAACTAGGCAAATAAGCATTACTTGAGGACAAGCAATGATGCAAGTTTGGGGGGGGGGGGTTTGATAGCTCTCAAATAGAGCATATTTTAAGCTGTCATAGTTAGCATTATTTTAGAATTAAAGGGGGAAAGCAAGCATTACTAGAAGAAATACGATGAAATAACTTAGCAAGTCAGCATGCATTCATAATTGAGCATCGGCAGCGTAGTTTCATGTTTTTAGCATAAATCTTGAGTAAACTGTGCCTAATCAATGCTAATGGCAGGACTTATTAATTTCACTACGGAAAGGACAATCAGCGCGAGCGATGATCAGTAGCGCAAAAAGGTGAGAATTCAAAATAAAAACACGCTCAAGAAAGATACGCCAACAAGGAAATAATCAAGAATCAATCAAGTAATCAAGGCAGCGTCAATCAAATAAACTCCGATGGAAATCAAGGAACACTGCATTAATGAAGATTTCATAGCTCACCTCGACTTGGTGGCCAAGTAATTCAATCCTATAAATACTGAGACATAGAGCTGAGGAAGTTGAGCTGGTCGGTCGGCCATGAAGCCTATTGCGGGGGGAAGTAATTGGTGGTGTCGTAGGAGCCGATGACAATGGGACTGCACACCTTCGGTTGTGCCAATTCCTCTTTACTGTTTTATTAGGAGTAGTATGTAGATTTGAACATTTCTTAGTTGCAATAAAATCATCTGGTTTACCTTCTATTTGATGTTTATCTTTATAGCTACGTTGTAGGAGTTTATGTTTACTATTCATAAATAGAAGTATGATATTTGTGTCGCTTAGCTACTCACGTATACCTTGTGGTGAGATAGGAAGAAGGAACCGCATGTTGATCCAGTATGCTATATTAGGTTGTGTGAACGTCTGTCCACTACTTAGAGTGTTAGGATTAACCTCATTAATGCTTGCGTTGCCCTGTTGCCAAGTATGGAGTTCATAACGGAAGCTGGTTCTGCCATAGATCATTAAGTGCGGGAGTACTTATTTGTTAGGGAAGCAATACTCTCGTTAACTAGTCCGTGCACTTAGAATGCTCTAAGATTGTTAGTTTAGCATTACTTTTTGCATCATATTTATTTTCAGCATCTTATTTGTTTACACGATTGCGTTTCAACCAAACCACAACAACTTAACACACATACTTTACTTTTATGCACGACTCTAACTTAATAGCGTTAGCTCTAGACATCAATCTCCGTGGGATCGATAAAATTATATACTTATTACTTGCTGCAATTCCTGACCGCGTATACTTGTGCATAAGTAATTCTGAGTTACACTTAGCTTAAGTTAACTTTGAATTAATTACGAAATATTATATTAGCACCAGAATCACAACCCATCAATGACGTTGCCCCAGTAAACAATGTTAGTCGGCTACAGAATGGGGTAACGGTTGGACAATTGACAATAGAATCATGTATGGTATGCAGTGAAACTCATAACTATGAATATTGCCCATTCAATACAGCATCAGTGTGTTATGCAAGAAATGTACAAGGGAATCGACAGTTCAACCCATACTCAAATACTTATAAGCCGGGATGGAGCATCATCCTAGTTTGTCATGGAATAATCAAAATAATGTAGCAAATCCTAGTACTGAAGGTTACACATAGCTAAGGATAGGATGAGTTCAACAAGGATTCAATGCACCACCTGTGCAATATAATCAAAGATACAATGCTATAGAATAATTAGTATAAAAAAGGAGGAGGAATGCAACAGCATACACCAGGGACTTCAATAGAGAGTTTGATGAAAGAATTCATGAGTAAAACATATACGGCTATTCAAGGACAATAAGCTGCAATGAGAAATCTAGAAGTTCAAATGGGGCAGTTAGCCAATGAGCTAAAACAAAGACCATTAGGGAAGCTGCCAGCCGACACTGAAGTCCATAAGAGAGAAGGAAATGAGGAAGTAAAGTTTATTGAATTAGTTGAAGAAAGTGAGAATAAGACCACTAAAGAAGTTGGTACTTGATAACTCTCAAGAATTGAGAGTTAAAGTAGATAAAAAGAATATATTTTCATAAGAATTTGCAAATATTTAATTAAATTAATATTGAATTTCGCCTCATCATACCAATTATTATGCTTTAGTGAAACATCCTTTAGTTTTTTGTTTAGGATGCATTTTAGAGGTTCGTTGTAGCGAAACATGCTCGAATGTGTGTAAATTTATAAGTGTTAAAAAAGTTGATATTTTCTAGTTTGTCTGCAGCATTCCTGATGGAGCGAAGCAAAATTCACACAATGAAGAGTTCGAGCAAGCGAAGCCAGCCAAGTGAAGGAACCAGCCAAGCATTCCACATTGTAGCAATATAATGAAGTGCAAACAATTTCTCCTAAGTGAAATTGATTCTGGCAAAAGCGCATGTACGAAAATCGTGGAGCAGAGCAGCTTTTGGCAGTCTCAGAGCAGAGAATGTCAGATGTGGTCAAGAGGGGACAAGGGATCGTGGAGTATAAAATGTCAAAGCCTTGTCGCTTGAGTTGCAGTATAAATAGCGCCTTCTCCCTTCATTGCAAGGGGTCGTGGTCGTCACCCGTTCTAGGGTCGTCCATCGCCGTCGATTCAAATTCTGAGCAAAGTTTCTTAGTGTTTAGCCGTAGTTTAGTTGTCGTTCTCATTTCCAGTTGTTCATAGTTTAGCTTTAGCTTAGTCATAGTTTAGCCAAAATTGTAAAGCATAGCTGGAGCTGGGTTCAGAGTTGCTGTTTTGTGATTCTGACCAGGCTTCTTCTAAACTTTGTTTCTTCTTTTCTTGTATTTATTTTTTTTTTCTTTAGCTTAGTTTTATAAGAAAACATTGTTATTTGGTGCTTTTAATGAAGATGAACTTTGGTTTTTACTTTTCTTTGCATTTATTTATCGTTATGAGTAGCTAAGTTCAGCATTGGAAGGAAATAGACAAGTAGGAAAAATTCGCCTAAGCGAAGCTATAGCGAGATGTCAAACTATTATGCATGCTGCATTAATTTGAAATACATTCTGTTTGATCCACTGTGTCTTTATTTTGCTTCGAGAGAATAGAAAAAAAGTGAACAAGCATGTGTAACATTAGGTTTGCTAAGCTTTGCTTGCTAATTGAAGAACACTTAGAGATAAGGTTCGCTTAGTGTTGTTGCGTGATTTTAGTGTTGTTTGAGTTTGAGAGAACCGAACTAAGAGCTCGAGAGAGCCAACTTCTAGGAGCTCGAGAGAGGTAAGGAGAAGCCGGTAATAGTTTGCTTCTCCGCTTAACATTGTTTCGCCTAAGCGAAACTCTTTGAAAAGTCTTATTCTCCTTTCGATGCTTTTTACCCTAGTTTCATTCACATTACTTTCATTTTGCTTAGTTTAGCTCCATCACAAAAATTTTCCCCCGTTACCAAGACTCTCTAAACTTTGCTTAAACATGACATTAATAACTAATCCCTATGGAGATGACCTTTACTTACATTAAAACTTGCTACAACAAGACTGTGTATACTTGCACATTTTTTGGGAAACCACACAGACACACTTTCACTTAAATAGAAGTAGGGATTTCGCTTCGGCGAAATTTTGAATCATCCACGTCATCATTCTTCTCTAATTATTATTTCTTTAATTTGTGTGGTGAAAATTTTGCGAACAAGTTTTTGGCACTGTTGTCGGGGACTAGTGTCATTAATTTTATGTTTAAGAGTTGTTTTGAGAGTAGTGCTTGATTTAAAGAGTTAGCAATTGATCTTTGCCTTGGTTGTAGGTGTATTAATCCAAGGAGTTGGACTTCATAGTTGATTTTTCAGCAGGGCAAAGCAAATTCTGGGAAGATTTAGGAAGATAGATGATTATCAAGGAAACTATGACTTCGTCTATCCTAATCAGAATATTGAAGAGCCGTTTGCTCCGCAAAATCAACCATGGAATCTCAACTTTTTCGCCTAACCCTAGTTACGAAGAGCAAAATCTTGCTATGCCACACTTCGCCCAAGTGAACCCTTCATGGGAAGAACCAAATTCTAAATTCTTTTAGCAGGAGAAGATTTTTTCAACATTTACCGCAATGAGCTTCGAGAGTCACAATTTTGGTGGAGACAGCCACACTTGCAAAAAGGGCACTGAAAATCCTAATTTGACCGTTTATGAGATCATGCGAAAGTCTATACAGATGAGCAACCAATAGAATGCCTATGATTATGAAGGAACAAATAGTTCATTTTAATTTGGCATTCAGCATCAACAAGGATATGAGGTGAATAACGCAGATCTTGAATTTGCTATTCCAAATTACACTTCAGCCAGTTTTCAAAGAATCCGCATTTCGCTCCTAACTTTGAAACTCCTTTGGAGAGCTTGATTACAGAATCCATAGCCGAGAATAAGTTTACCTTTCAAACCCATCAAGCCTCAACTCCTAAGTTCGCTAATTATGAGTATGCCCCAGCGGAAGCTTCAGTGAATTCTCAATTCGCTCAGTAGCCTGTGCTTAAACATAATCAGGATACATCTTTGGAAAGCCTAATTAAGGCATCCAGGGCTAAAATAAAAATTTCCTTTCAAAGCCAAGAAGATTTCATGAGAAATTTAGAAACATCTCGCTCGAGCGAAATACTCTTGAATTATCTAATTTAGCCGATGCTTTAGCCAACTCTGACACTGCATTAGAAGATCTACTTAGAACAAGCATCGCTAAATGGACGCGAGCCCTCGGAACCAGCGAAATACTTTGATCAACTTCGAAGTAGATGTAACCTATTTAACTGATGAAGTTGAGCTAAGCCATTAGACGAACATACTTCAGATGTGGAGGCATTGAACATTCTTGAGATGGAACAGATTCAAACCTTGGCATTCGAAGAGGATGAGGCATTGACGAAAAATGAAGGTTTCGCTGTTACGTTCGCTGAACAAAAGCCCAAGGAGGAGGAAACTTTAGCTAAAGCAATTTAGGAAGCGAAATCTGAGTAGAATCCTGTGGAAGAAGAAAAAGAATCCATTGTTGAAGATCTGTCTCAAAAGCCTCAGATTGAAGAAGGACCCAAGGAGAATGTCCCTACGCTTGAAATTACTCTACCTTCATCCCTCGCAGATTTATAATGAAGGGGAATGCCGAGGAGTACTTTGATAATTTCTTGGTGGAGCGAAATCAAGCGAATAGAGAAATTCAAGCGAAAGCTTGGGTGATCGAGGTGAGTAATATTGCTCGATGTGTAAATTTCTTATGTTTGTTCATGATCATTGTCAAGGGTGAAAACACGAAGTTATTTGAGCATCAAAGAAGGCTCAAACAAGTGGTCGAGGATGGGGCACAATAGAAGATTATTATCTGGCCACTCACTAGAGTTTATTTCGCTGGAGCACAGGTATTATCCAAGTTGAATTCATAAAATACTGCTCCAAGCCAGGTTAGTAAAAGAGACCTTATACATATTTTAGTCTTAGCTTGTTTTGTCTTCAGTTTTAGTTTTCGCTATTTTATTTTCTTTATTTTGCTATAGCGAGGAAGTTATACGGAATTCCACTTGCTTCTTGATGAGAGATTAAGTTCGCTAAGGTGAAGCATTGGGCAAGTGAGGTCACGTTGTGACGTAATCGGATTACATGCGCATCCTAAGCACGTGGCGTTAATTGTCTGCCAGTTTTGACACGTGTCAAGAGGAAATTTAATCTAATGGTTGAGGCTTCGTCGGGTTTCAAGAAATGTTTCACCTCCTGAGACGACCGCTGCCCTAATCTTCAAAGCCTATAAATTCCACACTTCACTTTTTATTTCTTTTTTTTTTTTCACGCTTTTGAACTCCTTCAAACTCTCAGACTTCCTAATTTTTGCTAAGCCTTCACCAAGTTTTTACCAGTTTAACCAACATGTCAACCTCCTAAAGGAAACCAAAAGAGAAGTAGACGCGAACAAGTTCGCAGCTGTGAAAGAGTCGTTAAAAGCAAAGCTCACTGCAAGTGCAAGCAAGGTGGTGTCCGAAACTCCTTCTGTGGGAGTTAGGCCGAGAATTGTGTTGAAGAAATCTTCGATGCAGTCTGTTGCAGCGAAGGTAGGAGCAAAGACCACCGTCAAGAAGTCATCTGAAAAGTCCTCTACCAGACCTATAGTGGGCAAAATGGCAAGGCCAGCTGAGTAGAAGGAAGTCCAACCATCAAGGGAAAAAGAAGAGTGACGCAAAGGTCGGAAAGGTTTTAGGAGGGGATGTCGCCAAATCTGCCAAAATGAAAGAAGTAGAAACTGTTAAGCAGCAAAGTAAGACATCTAGGTTTCAAGTCCCAAAGGTCAGCGAAGCCAAATCGATAAGGTCGAAAGAGGTGAAAAAGAAAAATGAAACTGCCATGATTAAGTCTGTCAAGACTGTGGCAACGAAGTAGAAGAAGCCAGCCAAGGAAAAGGTGGTCAAGCCCGTCGTGGCAAAGGTAAATGATCTTGCCAAGGATGATGTCGGATCTGCTGCTAACCAAGCAATGCGTAAGCAAATGGCAGAGTTGGAGGCTAAGTTAGAAAGATCAAGGCTAGAGAATAGAGAACTGCTCAAGAAAGAGGAGAAGAAAAAAAAAGGAAAAGAAGAGATTGCTGCTAAGAGGCAGCGAAAGGCTGAGCGAGATTCTCTGGGAGAGAAGTGGAACGGAAAAATTAACGATGACATCTGATGCATTCGTTATTGAAGTCAGCGAAGAAGACAAAATTGAGGAGGAGAACTTGATGAGCGACCGTTTCAACGAAAAGATGGAGGGTCTACAACTTTTTAAACCAGAAGCTTCAGCAAATGATGCACAACTGGCACCTCGCCAGACTGATGTTGACTTTGAAGTGCAAGACGTGGCGAACAAAAGTGATTGCGAAGTAGAGCAAACCGTGTCCATGCCAGCGGAGAGTGAAAAAGTGAATTCACAAGAAGACGAAGCGGTAAATTCTAATAAGAGATTTATGGAACAACTAGAAAAGTTTGCGAGTCCCGCAGAAAAACCAGTTGGAGATGAGGCACACTCGACACCCTGTTAAGATGCTGCTTATCCAATCGTTAACACTGCCAAAGAATTAGAAAAAGAAGTAGAGCATCGCCACCGTAAAAGCAAAAACGAAAAAGAATCTAATGATGACTTGGAAAAAGAGTTGGAGGAGGGAAGGATAGCTTTGAGGAAATCTGGCGAAGTGAAACTAAGAACTACGAGTTCCGTCCCAATCAAACCCATGCCTGGCAAAAGAGCTCAGAAGTAGTCAGTCTCAAAGAAGAAAAGGGTCGCGAGTTACGGAGAAGAAGCTTCATCACCGCGTAAGAAATCAAACAAAGGAAAGGCACTTCGAGACGAGGTAGAGGAAATTCACCTAGCAGAGGAAAGGTGTGACACGATCAGACAAAATATGATCGAGGTTTAGAAGAGGCGTTTCCTTTCAAAACAAGGATTCGATTAATACTTCAATAGAGTGCCTGCCCCTATTTTGAGCCAACAAAAAAAAAAGAGAGGCTGGCTGCATATTTACCATTCGCACGTCGAGGTGAGGCGAGACTGGGTGTTCGAGTTTTACACAAGTATACTCGATCACTCAAGTTATCAAACAGTGGTGGAAGAGTGAATCATTCCCTAGGCACCTGAGGATGGAATGAGTTGTTTGAACTCGACAATGGCTAGTCTGAGTATGATCAGCTGCTAGAGGATTATAACGAAGCGATATTGGAGAGTTGTGCAAGCATCATCGGAGTTGATGGGGCGATGTGGAACGAAGGACCACACTAAAAAAGATTTCTTGCTGTGAATCTTAATGATGAAGCAAAAATCTGGCAAGCCTTTATCAATACATGTTTGATGCCAACGACGCACGAATCCATGCTGACTATGCCGCAAGCATTATTGATCTACGCGATCATGACCGATCTTTCCATCAACATTGGGCGAATCATCGTGGAAGAAATCCAAACTTGGGTTGGCAAGCGAGCATGCTACTGCATGTTCCTGAATTTCATTTCTGCACTCTGCCAAGCCCAAGGTGTTCCCGGATGCCCTGGTGAGGCACTTGTACCGAGAAGGAAGACACTAAACTTAGCTCCGAAAACTGCCACCAAGACAGCTCACGCAAGGAATAACATAGACAAGCCAGGCAGAGGCAAAGAGCAGCTTCAGTTGTTAAGGGAGATCAGAGCCAAGAATTGAAGAATGTGGAAATGGTGCTGGTAGAGTAGCGAACATTCTATCAGTATTCTTGCCAGTGCGATATCATGCTTCAATCAGTCCTTGACAATCTTGATGGTGGCCTTACCTTCCGTCACCACTAGACCCCGACTGCAGCGAAGATTCTTCTGAGCAATAATGGAAGTCCTCCATTCTCTTTAATTCCCTGCTTTAAATTTTTTATATGATTGTATGCCTGCTTTTCACTTATTTTTAATTTCATCTCTTGTAAGCTCGCATGTCAAAGAAAAGCTTAAATGTTAATACTATTATCTTTCGCTTCAGCAAACTTTTGTTATCTATCTTTTTACGAAATCTCATTAACTTTCCTTCTGTACAAGTCAATTTTATTTCTTTGTAAAATAATATTATAACTCTTCATTGCTGGCGCGAAATCTTTTAGTTGGACGAAGCAAAATTTTGTAAGAAGTAGAAGCCTTAGTTTTCAAAATTCATTAAGTTTAGAAACTTAATTTTGCTGAAAAATTTAGCTTGAGCGAACTCAATTAGATCTAACCCAAGCCTTAAACTTTTAGCTAACTTTAAGTTTGGGGGTGGTGAGTGTTTTCATTGGGACAATGAAAAGTCCAAGTTTGGGGGTGGAGTTTGCCAAAGCAAAAATGTAAATATACTCGCAAAAAGTGCACAAAATAAACACGTTTCACGAGCGATTCAGCATAGAAAAATTAATTGGATAGTTGCCATTTCGCTGAAGTAAAATGTGAGATTTGCAAGCCAAACCATGGGTTGGATAAAAACATGAAAAATTCAAAATTTTCCCAAATACTCGTGAGAGTGAAGTGAATCAAAGGGCTAGTAGCCTAAGTCCTGGGGCTATTTCTCCGCTGTCGTTTGCTCTAACATTGCGTATCTATCATTATTATCAAACATTCAATGAAAATTGAGCAAGCGATAGCAGGAAACGCAAGTGAGGAATCCCCAGCAAACTGTAAAAGGAGAGTATTCACTTCTGCAAAAGAAGAGAAGTACCAAAGTTAAAGGGAGCAAAAGAGCTTAAAGCAAAAAAGTTAAATCCAGTTGACTAGTGAACTCTAGAAGAACCAAAGAATTAAAGGTCTAAGCCAAAAGGAGTTTTCGCGAACAAATGGCTAAAATGAATTATAAATATAGTTTTCTGAAAACCTTAAGTTTCGCCCAGCATGGTCCAGTTATAGAAGAACTTTTACTTAGAAATATATTTGGATTCTCATAATGATGTTTTGATTAGCTGTAGCGAAGTTGATAAACAATGCTCGCCAAGCGAAGGAAAAATAGGAAAAAGAAAGAAATTGAACTATTACTCAAGACGAGCAATAGTGTAAGTTTGAGGGTGTGAGAACTCTCAAGAATTGAGAGTTAAAGTAGATAAAAAGAATATATTTTCATAAGAATTTTCTAATATTTAATTAAATTAATATTGAATTTCGCCTCATCATACCAATTATTATGCTTTAACGAAACATCCTTTACTTTTTTGTTTAGGATGCATTTTTAGAGGTTCACTGTAGCGAAACATGCTTGAATGTTTGCAAATTTATAAGTGATAAAAAGAATTGATATTTTCTAGTTTGTCTGCAGTATTCCTGATGGAGCGAAGCGAAATTCACACAATGGAGAGTTCGAGCAAGCATTCCACATTGCAGAAAATATAATGAAGTGCAAACATTTTCTCCTAGGCAAAACTAAATCTAGCAAAAGCACATGTACAAAAATCCTGGAGCAGAGCAGTTTTTGGCAGCCTCAGAGCAGAGAATGTCAGATGTGGTTCAGAGGGGACAAGGGATCCTGGAGCAAAAAACTTCAGAGCCTTATCGCTTAAGCTACAGTATAAATAGTGCCCTCTCCCTTCATTGCAAGAGGTCATGGTCGTCGCATCACCGTCGATTCAAATTCTGAGCAAAGTTTCTTAGTGTTTAGCAGTAGTTTAGTTGTCGTTCTCATTTCTAGTTGTTCATAGTTTAGCTTTAGCTTAGTCATAGTTTAGCTGAAGTTGTAGAGCATAGCTGGAGCTGGGTTTAGAGTTGCTATCTTGTGATTCCGACCAGGCTTCTTCTAAACTTTGTTTCTTCTTTTCTTGTATTTGCTTATTTTCACTTTAGCTTAGTTTTATAAGCAAACACTGTTATTTGGTGCTTTTAATGAAGATGAACTTTGGTTTTTACTTTGCTTTGCATTTATTTATTGTTATGAGTAACTAAGTTCAGCATTGGAAGGAAGTGGGCAAGTGGGAGAAATTTGCCTAAGCGAAGCTGTAGCGAGATGCCAAACTATTATGCATGCTGTATTAATTCAAAATACATTTTATTTGATCCACAGTATGTCGGCCTTTATTTCACTTCGAGAGAATAGAAATAGAGCGAACAAACATGTATAGCATTAGGTTTGCTAAGCTTTGCTTGCTAATTGAAGAACACTTAGAGATAAGGTTCGCCTAGTGCTATTGCATGATTTTAGTGTTGTTTGAGTTCGAGAGAACCAAACTAGGAGCTCGAGAGAGCCAAATTCTAGGAGCTCAAGAGAGCTAAGGAGAAGCTGGCAATAGTTCGCTTCTTAGCTTAACATTGTTTCGCCTAAGCAAAATCTCCGAAAAGTCTTATTCTCCTTTCGATGCTTTTTACCCTAGTTTAATTCACATTAGTTTCATTTCGCTTAGTTTAGCTCCATCACAAAAATTTTCCCCCGTTACCATGTCTCTCTAAACTTCACTTAAACATGACATTAATCACTAATCGTTGTGGAGATGACCTTTATTTACATTAAAACTTTCTACAACAAGACTGTATATACTTGCACATTCTTTGGGAAACCACGCACACAAACTTTCGCTTAAATAGAAGTAGGGATCTCGCTTTGGCAAAATCTTGAATCATCCACGTCATCATTCTTCTCTAATTATTATTTCTTTAATTTGTGTGGTGGAAATTCCGCGAACACTAGTCAAGAAAGAGCCACAAGGGTGGATAGTGAAGCGAAAGAAAATGAGCATTGCGAAGAAATAGCCTCAGATGCAACACCTTCTAGAGTTAATAATATCTCAATAATGGAACAGACAAATCAGAAATAAGATATAAATAATTAAACTAGAGTTCACAAGAAGAGGAAAGGTAGTGAGGAAGTTGAATTCACGCCACCAACACCACCATTCCCTCAAAGACTTAAAAGGAGGAAACAAGATGTGAAGCAATATGAGAAATTTGTAGACATACTAAGCGAAATTCAGATAAACATTCCATTGTTGGAAGCTTTGAAACAGATGCCTAATTACATGAAGTTTTCGAAAGAGGCATTGTTGGAGAAGAATATTTTAGAAGAACTAAAATTAGTATCGTTGAATGTCGAGTGCAGTGCTATAATTAAAAGTAAACTTCCTACAAAGGAGCAAGATCCAGGTGCTTTCACCATACCAATATCAATTGGCGGTCAGCAATTAGGATGAGCACTGTGTGATTTGGGAACAAGTATAAATTTGATGCCATTATAAATTTATAAGCATTTTGGAATAGAAGAAGCAAAACCTACTGAGGTGAAGATACTGTTAGCTGACAGATCTATGACAAAGCCAGAAGGAAAAATTGAAGATGTTCTGGTGCAAGTGGATAAATTTGTGTTTCCAGCTGATTTCATTATACTAGATTACGAAGTTGATAAATAGGTACCAAGTATTTTAGGTAGACCATTTCTAAAACTTGAAAACATTGGTTGATATTTTCAAAGGAACAATAACTGTAAGGTTGGATGATCAAGAGATCCAGTTCAGTATCTACAATTCTATGTAGCATCCAGTAGGAATAGAAAAATGTTCAATGATTAATGTGTTGGATGCAGAAATTGAACATATACGGAAGACGAATTTGTGAAAGCAATATCAGTTGATGAACGAACAGAATGAGTTATTAGAAGAAGAATTGTTTGAGAAAGAATTGGAGGTTAGGGTAATTCTGGCAAGTATTAATTTTGACTCTCTTAACCTTGAAGATAGAAAGATGCCATCTACTAAACCATCAATTGAACAACCACTCGATCTTGAATTAAAGGTTTTGCTAGAGCATTTGAAGTACACATATTTAGGAGATCATGAAACCTTACCTATTATCATTTCGTCTAAACTTGATGTTGGAAAAGAAGATTTGTTATTTAAATTGCTAAAGCAACATAAAAAGGAAATCAGATGGACTTTAGCAGATCTTAAAGGGACCAGCCCCTCTTTCTATATGCACAAGATCAATTTAGAAGATGAAAGTTTCAGATCCATTGAACCACAAAGAAGGCTGAATTCTGCAATGAAGGAAGTAGTAAAGAAAGAGATAATTAAATGGTTGGATGTAGGAGTTATATACCCAATATCAGACAGCAAATGGGTTAGTCCAGTTCAGTGTGTGCCTAAGAAAGGAGGAATTATAGTGATTACTAATGAGAAAAATGAATTGATACCAACTAGAACTGTGATTGGATGGATGATAACAAAGCTACAAAAAAATATCATTTTCCCTTACATTATATTGACCAAATGTTGGATAGGATTGCTAGACAAGAGTACTACTGTTCTCTGGATGGTTATTCCGGATACAATCAAATCACTATAGATCCAGTAGATCAAGAAAAGACCATGTTCACATGTCTATTTGGAATATTTGCATTTAGAAGGATGTCGTTTGGGTTATGTAATGCACAAGCAACATTTCAACGATGTATGATGGCAATTTTCTCTGATACGATAGAACAAATTATGGACGTCTTTATGGATGATTTCACAGTGTTTGGTAAAACATTTGAAGCTTGTTTGAGCAGTCTCAATAGAGTGCTGACGCTTTGTGAAGAGACAAACCTAGTACTAAACTGGAAGAAATGTCACTTCATGGTGATAGATGGGATAGTGCTTAGGCATAAGATTTCAAATGTCGGAATGGAAGTTGACAAGGCAAAAGTAGAAGTTATTGAAATATTGAAACACCCCAAAAATGTCAAAGGCATCAGAAGTTTTTTAGGGCGTTCAGGTTTCTATAGAAGATTCATTAAAGATTTTTCAAAGATATCAAGACCATTGTGTGAGTTGCTAGAGAAATATCTAGAATTTAAGTTTGATGGTGCTTGCAAAAAAATATTTGTTTTGTTGAAAACAACATTAATATCTGTACCTATACTGTGTCACCAGATTGGGATAAATCCTTTAGCATTATGTGTGATGCTAGTGATTATGCAGTAGGAGCAATGCTAGGGCAGAGGGGAGATAAACTAATTCACCCAATCTACTATGCTAGCAGAATGCTGAATGATGCTCAATGCAATTATACAACTACAAAAAAACAGTTGTTAGCAGTGGTATTTACTTTAGATAAGTTCAGAGCATATTTGATAGGATCAAAGGTAATTGTTTACACAGACCACGCAGCTATCAAATATTTGCTTAAAAAGCCTGATGCAAAGCCTAGACTGATACGATGGGTGTTGTTACTTCAAGAGTTTCACATAGATATTTTGGATTAAAAAAAGAAGCAAAGATGTGATAGCAGATCATTTATCGCGAATAAAAAATGTCGAAGCACAATTTGAGCAAACATAGATCAAAGAATCTTTCCCTAATGAGCAACTGTTTATGCTTTAGCAATGTAGACAAGAACCATGGTTTACAGATATAACAAATTTCAAGGCGAGCAGATTAATGCCTATGGAGTAGAATTATCGAAAAAGGAAAAGATTTTTGCATGATGCGAAAGCATATTATTGGGACGATTCATATCTACACAGGGAATGTACTGACAATATCATCAGCAGATGTATAGATGAAAAAAAGGCTTAGGAGATTCTGGTAGAGTGCCATGCTGCAGCCTATGGAGGACACTTTGGAGGAGCCAAAGCAGCATCCAAAGTACTTCAAGCAGGTTATTTCTGGCCAACTATTTTTAAGGATGCATGTCAATTTGTTAAAACATGTGAAAATTGTCAATGGTTAGGTAATATTGGGAGATGTGATGAGATGCTCCTCAAATATATTCTTGAGATTGAGCCATTTGACGTATAGGGGATAGATTTTATGGGACCATTTCCCAAGTCTAATGGGAATGAGTATATTTTGGTATCAGTAGACTATGTATCCCAATGGATAGAGGCATTAGCGTGTGCCAAGAATGATGCAACAACGGTAATAAAATTTTTGCATAAGCAAATTTTTACATGATTTGGGACACCAAGAGTGCTTATAAGCGACGAGGGTACTCATTTTGTGAATCGAGCATTATCTGCTGTGTTGCAAAAATACAATATCAAACACAAAGTTGCTACTGCATACCACCCACAAACTAATGGTCAAGTTGAAATATCTAACCAAGAGATTAAGAAGATTCTTGAGAAGGTAGTTAAACCAAATAGGAAAGATTGGTCAAGCAAACTAAAAGATTCATTATGGGCCTATAGAACAGCTTTTAAAACACCTTTAGGTTTTTCCCCATTCTAGCTTGTGTACGGAAAGGCCTGTCATTTACCCTTAGAACTAGAACATGAGGCATATTGGGCTACCAAGGAGTTAAACTGGAATTCTCATAATATTGGTCCTACATGAAAGCTACAGCTCTTAGAGCTGGAAAAGTTAAGAAAATTTTCCTATGAAAGTGCCAAAATTTATAAAGAGAAAATCAAGAAGTGGCATGACGAAAGAATTAGACCAAAATAATTTGATGTAGGACAAAAAGTGCTATTGTATAATTCTAGACTCAAGTTGTTTCCAGGAAAATTAAGATCCAAATTGTCTGAGCCTTTCCAAGTAATCAAGGTACATGATCATGTAGCTGTCTTGATACGAAATGAAAAAGATAACAGTGAATTTTTAATAAATGGACACAGATTGAAGCAGGGAAGCAAATTCTTCTCAACCATCTCAGAAGAAGTGAAGTAAGTAGCAGAATGCTGGAGCAAAAGGTACACAAGGATTTTATTCATTAACATTGCTCCACGCCAGGTTAGTATTTCTTTTTCCTTACATTTCGTTATAAAGAGTTATTTGTGATCTGTATGTGTTAGCATTAGGAAATAATTTTTTTTTTTAATTGCTTGTTGTTTTTTCTGGTGAAATCAAGAAATTCCCACAAGGTTATTGCTAGAGCATTTGTTAAGAGCCATCATTTTCTATTGGAAAGGTTAGCAGTCAAGAAGAATGATTGTGAACGGAGGATTCTGAAGAAGAGGAATGATGATGAATAGAGGGAATGATCGTTTCACCTTATTTTTATCTTTTAATTTCTGAATTTTTAATTTGTGTGATTGTGTGTTTTTGGTTTTTTTTTTTTTTTTTTTTTTTTGCAAGATGGGAGCTAACGAACTCTATATTTAGAAGGTAGAAGGAAATATGGAAAAGCTATTATTTTTTGTTGATCTGAAAGACTCTTTGGCTTTCAACCCTGCTACAGCAAGGTCAATGAGTCGATTATCATGCTTTAGTAATATAAAATTTCTGTTTATGTATTTAAATTGTGTTTCTATTATGAGCATTATTTTATATCTTTACTTTGCTGAAGTAATGCATTAAACAGAGAAGAAAAACCTTTACTAGGAATTGAGGCCCGTGCTAGCATAAACATGATTGGCCGTAAAAAATTTGTTTAGGGTAGATGAAAGCGGATACAATTTAATAAAGAACTCAATCCAAGCCTTAAACCATTTTTTGCAAACTTCAAGTTTGGGGGGAAGTGTTTTTTTTTCATTGGGACAATGAAATGTTCAAGTTTGAAGGTTGAGTTTCCCCAAGCAAAATGCTTAAAGAGCGATTCAGCAAGTAAAATGAAAAACATGGATAGTTGCCATATTACTGGAGTAAGAGGAGAAAAAATTCAAAGCCTACACTGGGGGTTATAAATTTTCCCAAAGCGTTGAGAAGTGCGAAGTGAATCAAAGGGCTAAAATGACGGCCTAGGTTTTCATGGGGTTTCTCCACTATTGTTGCTCTGGTTAACACTGATTCTATGAATGTTGATTACTAATACTAGAGAAAAATGAGCAATAATAGTAGGAAATTGTAAGCAAGAGATCCTATAGAAGCGGTAAAAGGACAGTATTCCTTCGGTAAAAGAAGAGGACAAAACTAAAGGAGAAAAGAGTAGAAAAAAGTTTAAGCAAGTGATTGTTTCCTTATTAGAAAGTAGAAGCTATCAGAACTTGAAGGCAAAATTTTTAAGTTGAAAGTATTTGTGAGAGTTGTAAGCTGGAGAGGAATAGTAAAATGGAAAGCTTTGACTTTAAAACATTGGTTTAGCATTGTTTAGCTATAAAATTCTCTCCGTTTGGAAATATGATTTAATTGCATTGCAGGATGTTAATTGCTGCAGTATTGATAAGAAGGTTTGTTCCTCTGATACAGGGAAGATAGTCGTAAAAGAAAGAGCTTCTTAGTTGGAAATTGAGGTATTGCTCAAAGGTGAGCAATAATTCAAGTTTTGGGGTGTGATAACTCTCAAGTGTTGAGAGTATTTGGTGCTTTATTGAGAAAATTTTGAATAAACTCTCTAAATTATTAATATGATTTGAGAGGAAATATGGTTAGCGATAGCACTATTCTAGTAATTTGTGAAGTTCTGTAGTTTTATGAGTCGAACAGGTTTTTAAGTAATTTTGTAGTATTTATGCATGAATGTGTGTGTAATTATGATGATAAGCTTAAAAGCCTGATTACCTTTAATTGCTACAACTTTCAGGATAAGCAAAGTGTTATTTAGCTGAAACAAAAATTAGGAGTTGAGTTGAAGGCAACGGATATGCCGTGACTATTCTGGAAAGGGGCACGTGTTGAGCATCAATGAAGAGCGTTAATTACTATGTAAGAGCATCAGATCTAGGCCATTGATTGTTTAGGCGGGAGCAATTGGGAGGAGTATTTAAGCTGGAGCGTATTTGAATTGAATGAGCTTTTTTCATTTTTTTGAATTCTAGATTTACGTTTTCAGAGCATTTTGTTTTTCAATATTTTCAATTAGAGAGTAGTTAGATTAGAGAGAGTAATGGTTCTTTAGTTTTTCTTGCGTGCGATCAATTCCGTTCAAGATACATTATAGTTCATAGCCGATGCAATACAAATTTTGAGTTTTTTCGATTCAAGTAGCATTTTGAAGCAGAGGAGTAGATTAAATCTGGAGCAATCTTCATTTCGTAGATCACAATAGGCTTTTTCATCTCTATACTTTATGATCTTTGTTTATTTGAATTCTGCATTTGTTTGAACTGTTGTTGATTTGATTTCGTAATTCTACAAGTTAATATGACTAGCGATTACTCTGTTTTCGTGTTTGTTGTAGTTCCAATTTTTAACATGAGTGGCTAAATTCCTGATCGAAAGAATTTGGCGAGTAAGAGTAAAGTTGCGGTAGTGTTAAGTAGGGAGATGTTGAATTATGTATCCATGTTGTTTTAATTCTAAGTACATTTCGTCTGATCAACCATTCGTGCTTGCTTTGTTTCGATTCCTAGAGGATCGTGATAGAGTGAACTTACATAGGATCGCATTAGGTTTGTTTAAGTTTCTTGCAATTCGAAGATCTATTAAAGATAACGATTTTACTAATGCTGTTGACTCTGGTTGTAATCGTATGTTATAACTCGAGAGAAGCAGAGTGAGAGTAAATCAGGAATTCACTTCTTACCAATTAATCTTGATGCTTAAGCAATTTCCTCTGAAAGTGCCTAATTCATTTCAATATTTGTAATTGACTGCTTATTCCATTTTATTACTTCGTACGAGAATTGTTTTCGATAGCATTTACTATACTTTTATTGTTCTGTTGCTAGAGCAATTGATATCATCGGTTACCTTAGCATTGCATTAGTTAATCAATTCACCACATAAACTCACCTTCACAAGTTCTTATTCTGAGAAGAGAATGAGAGTTAACACCAAATCCTTGAGGAGATGACCTTTGATAGAGTAAAACTTGCTACAACAATGACTGTGTACACTTGCACATGTTTGCTCAAGAATTTTTAAGTATTGAATTGAATAATTGTTATAACATATCTTGAGCAGATTCGGTCACGTTTATATCCCGAACATATAGTTACGTTACATATAATGAAATTAATTATGGATTTCACTCGTTTCATGATTCATATAATCATTTTTTTTTTTGCAATGTCGTCATGCCTGCAAAATTGTCTGCGAGGTCGACCTCATTCTTTGAGGAGACTGCTGATGATATGGATGTCGTACCAGCCACTATGCCTTCTGGGGGGATCGATGGATCGAGTATAATTTCATTTCTTTTTCCTCATTTACACTTTTATTATTGATTTCCAACATTCAATCACGTGCAGGTAGTAGATCTAGACCTCGGCGCGATAGAGGTATTACAAAGGGAGCTGAGTTGGAGAGAATCGTAAATCGACACGACCTGGTCAATGTCAAGTTAAGAGTATGGAAAGGTTGTGGGACAAGAGGAAAATAGTTTGAGCAAGCAGATCAGCGTGCTTGTGCAGGAGACGTTTCTTGTGACTCTCAATACATGGAAAGAGGTGAACCAGGAACTTAAAAACTTGGTGAAACAAAGACTCCTGGTATGCTAAAAAACTCATAGTCACTATTTTAGCTACTATTTCTTAGTGTTAATCATGTATAAATTCATATTTATTTTTAGTCGCATTTCGATCTCGACTTGAGCAATCGTATGGTAAATAAGAATATAGAAGACGTGATGAAATCCACGTTCAAGGAGTATAGATTCACATTGCACAAGCATTACAAGTAACTAAGATTCAAATTATTTCTTATGTTTATTTAAATTGAGAGTCACATGAAACTAAGATAAACTTAACTTTAAAAGAGTCTCGATCCTACGGTTTGACGGTTGCAGCCACCTTCTACCATAGCAGAACCAGTTGATTGGGAGTTTTTGTGCAATAAATGGGAGGATCCTAACTATAAGTCCAAGTCAAAGAAGGCCGGGGAGAGTAGATTTCAGGTGCAATATCATCACCGAGTAGGGAGTCATTCTTTCCTAGCTGTATTATATAAGGTAATTATCTTACGTTATGTTCTATTGCAAATGCTATGTGAAATACTAACTTAGTTCATATATGTGTACAGAAAAGAAGGCGGGCCAAGTTGTGGGTTATATCGACCAATTTTAAGAAACTCATTACACTGTTAAGAATAAATGGGTGGATAAGGCTTTAGAAGAAGCTTACATAAGTTTGTTAGTTTTCTTTTTTCATTCAAATATAATCTCAATACTAATATATGTTTTATTTCTTTATAAGACTAAATGATAGAGATAAAAGATGGACTCATTGCAACAAGACTCCCTTACGATGAAATAGAGATAATCGAGAAAGTTTTGGGGATTAGGACGGACAGCATAAAGGGGCTTGGATGGCTTCCTTATGATGTTCGAGTTAAAGCAAGAGGTAAGAGGGCATCATCGTCTTCCAGTGTAAGGCCCAGTTTTCCTTTCCGGTTCCCCAAGTTTGTTCGTTTGATGATTCGGTGTTTGGTTGGGCCGTTAGGGCATTTTGGTAATTTGGCCTTCAGGGGTAGTCTCGTAATTTGCCAGGGTTCCGAGGTTATTTGGTTAATTTACTGAGTTGGTTTCCCTTCAGTTTTAGTTTTTCGGAGTTAGCTTGGTCTTTTAGGAGGTTTGGAACTTCGGTTTAATTATTTGATTTTATAAGAGAAAAGTTGCACTTGCCAGGACTCGAACCCAGAACCAAGAGGGGACACGTGTCACAATCCCCTTCCTCCCTTGTTTTCTTCTGAGACCTAGCCTACTTGTAGCCGCATTCTTCTTCTCGCGACTCATTGGCAAGTTCCATCTCCCATCCGTAATTTCCTTCTCTCCTTCTCCTCTCCAATTTCCAAGACCTCCTCCTTCACCCAAGCCCCAGCCGAGACACTTCTTTCTGTCGAGCACCAATTCACGAACCCCTCGCACGCAGCTAGCACCCTCGCTCGTCCTTCCTGACGCGTTCATCCGCCAGCCACAACGCATCTCTCCCCAGCGCCGTCCACCGCCCCGCTCGCGCGCACCAGCGGCCCTCGCGTTCGCTCGCCTAGTGTCTGTGCCTTCGCTAGCCGTAACACGCCGCACAGTGCCAGTAGCTAAATCTCTTCTCCCCAGCGTGCACGTCACAAGCGCAGCTTGCCTGATCCCCTGCCGCGAACACCTGCACAGCTCCTTCGCTCTAGCGATCGCACGTCTCCAGCGTTCCAGTAGCTCGACAGCCTCCTTCGCCCCAGCGCTCGCGCACCCAACCGCACGCTGTGCCTTCGCTCGCCTTAGTCCGCCGAGCAGCCCGCAGCCGAGTGCAGCCGCACGCCTACAGCCGAGCAGCAGTCCGAGGGCTTGTGTCCTCCACGGGTTTGGGTAATTCCTTTCCCGAGCCATGTGCGTGTGGTTATTTATTTCTGTTAGCTGCTAGTTATTAATTAGTTACTTGTATTCTTATGCTAGGTTGTTGTCTGCAGCTCAAGAAGTACTTTATATCTGTTTGTTACACCTGCTTGTTTTCTAGGTAAGGATTTCCCTCCCGGGGTTGTGTGGACCCTGCGGGACTTCTCTGATTGCCTTCTTGTATGCCTATTTCTGTTGCTTGCATGTTAGTGGATA